>MU671131.1:14867-108770 GCA_026770625.1 Nicotiana glauca | reverse complement strand
TGGAAGTTTTATTGGCAGTTGTTGTGATTTCCGTACCACTTCTGTCTATAATCACTGTTTAGAACTATATCATCTAATAGTCTAATGCTATAAATTGGAAAATGGGTTGTGTGGTTGAGTTGTGAGTGTTATATGGTCGGGCTTGCCTAGCATTTGATGTTGGGCGCCATCACGACCGGGATTGGGATCGTGACACCAGCCTTCTATGTGAATAAAGAACACCCGAATCAAATATATGAGCAAAAATAAACTTGCAAAAACTTACAGTGTGACCTATTTTATACGACCAATCAGCCGCACTCCAACCACAAATATAAGCAAATAACTTCTACATAATCCAATACAACATTTTCTTAATCCTTAAGCCCTTTGTAAAGTAATTTTTCTTTTCCATGGCAGAAATAAATCAAATTGTGCAACTAAATGTGGAAAACATAAACCGCCTTTTAGATTTGATTGTTGCATAAAATGCAAATATGCAAGAAAAGGAGAAATACTCAATCACTGCAAAGTTTTTACCAATAACTTAAACCGACGTGTGCTTAAACAAAGCATTGTTCTTTTGAAATTATCGGAGCCCATCTGATTAAAGTGCAACCAGCACAATTAAACCCTTAGGCAATAACTCCAATATAATGTAGACATGTAAAAGATTATAACCAACATTTTTCCAAAATAGCACAAGCTAGAAATCGAGGATTCTTTAAAATGGGAATGCAACTATCCCTGAAACCCATGTGAGGTACATACCCAAAAAACATATACATAACTTTCTTAAGTTGAATTTAGACACGAGCAGAAAGTAAAAGCAATAAACTAAGGCCACACCCATAGTAACATCAATTTGTAATTTATAGTCAAAAATATATAGTTAAAATGAGTTTACGAACTCACCTTCTTTGTGTGAACAACTAAAAATGGTGATAGTGATTGTTGGTGATCATCCATTGAGTTATCAAAAACCTATTACAAAAGAGGAAGATTACAACAATTAAAAGAAAACTAAATTACAAGATTATCTTAAAAACAATAAATTTTTGCTAAAGAGAACAATATTTTTTACCTGCTCATTACCAAATAATTTCCCATTTGAGCCAATAGTAATAACAAAGACTCTAGATATGCACCTATACCCAACTTTACTTTATCATCTAATTTTGCTTCCATATTCATTGTTGCTTCAAATATTTTTCCCCCATCGCTTTTATTTCTTCTTTTGTTTCAAATAACTTTTTCTTCTTCGCTTCTATTTCTTATTTTGCTTTAGACAATTTTTCTTTCATCTCAATTGTTATACCGGAGGTAGCAGAATACGAATATTTATTATAATTTATACACTTTACTAATGACTATACAAATGTGTTCATTCAAGGCATGAAAAAAAAAACAGATCTAGTTTCTTTATATTTTTTCCAAAGTGAATCTTATCAACTAGTTTACTCTATTTCCACAATATTTAATATTTTATCATGACTAAGCAAAATCAAACTATAGAATACCATAATTGACATCTTGAGTAAATATAACTTTTAAAAAATAAGTATCAAATTGATGTTTGATTGAACTTGATTTAGATCTATTTTATATTGAACTAGTAAATGACATCATACTAGTCCAATCTTTTCAAATAGTACCATTATATCTATACATAAAGTTTAAGTATTACAAACATACTTTGCAAGCAAACTTAAATAGCCTAAACAACTAGGAACGAAGAAACCTAATAAGTATTTTTAGAACGCAAAATCTCACATTAGAGATATAAATAAAGCAAAACAAATTAAAGAACTACCCCCAGAAAAAAACGAACTTTCTATCATCCATCAATTCGCCAAACTATGTCTCATCCCCAAATAAGTTAGAGTTGCCTATAAAAATCTAGGTCCATTATGTTCGTTATTATTTATCTGTTCTTTTTTATTTAAATCAATATACTATTTCTATGTTGGTCAAACAACCTACGGAACTCTCTTCCTTTATCAAGTTAGAAAGATTAACATTTTAAAAAAAAAAAAAATCTGAACAACTAAGAAAAAGAAAGAAAATTGATAACCCAAATCCGACAATTAAGAAAACGAAAGAAGTCTGTTAACCTAAATCAAAACAACTAAGAAACAAAAAAATATGTTAACTAAACTGGTACCTTGATTTTGTTGCAAATAAGCTTTGTGAATCTAAGCAGCAAAAACCTCGTGATAAAACTTTTTTCTTCTCCAAGTATCTATTATAGCACAGGCGAATGTAAAAAATTAGCTTTTTTGAAGAATTCTGCCCAAGGAAGGAAACTGTACTTATTAGAATTGGGAGGAGGGAAGCAAAATTCTTACGGCAAAAATATTTTCCTTCCAAAACTCCAATATTCTCCGTACATAACTTCTTGTAGAAAATTTGGCCAAACCCAATTTGAAAATTTGAGCCAAACCCGATTTTTGATTGAGATAGGAACGGGTCCAACCAATTTTGAGCCAAACCCTATTTTTGATTGAGATAGGAGCGAACAGGTTGGACTTATTAGGTTTGGACCGTTTTCACTTATGCTTTAAATCATGGTCAATTGTGGGTTCCCTGGTCCTATAAATATTTTTATTTTAAATATTTCATCTTTAAATAAATCCAACATCTAGTAAGTAGTAGTAGTAATAATAATAATAATAATAATAATATATATATATATATATATATATATATTTATTTATTTTTTTTACTAAACATTGATATTTTAATAAAAAGTTCTAAATAGGAACAATATTTTAAAATGCGAGGCATACATGATAGACATGAGAATTTTATTTAATATCAGTTGAGGTGTAAGCTTCATGAATCTCTATATTTTTTAGTTTAAGGGATCGAAAAGAAAACAAAAGGATAGAAAGTATATTAACAGTTAAAAAAATCAAAGGATTAAACAAACTCATAAAAGACCAAAATATCTAACCGTTTTACAAGTATGAATAATGCAATTGTGTTAAAATTATTATCAAAACACACATTTGATTACTTCCCTAAGGATAAAAGTTATATATTATTATCAAACTACAAATTTAGTTACATTTCTAAAAGTAAATAATCAATAAACTTTATTAATATTATAATTTAAAATATTACTCCTTCATAAATAAATATAAAATTATTTTTAAATAGTAAAATAATAAAAGTCTCATAATAATTTTGGGAGATAAAAAACTAAGAAAAAAATCAATTATAGCGAGTGAAGATATAAAGTTCGGCTATTTATATATTCAGAAAAAATGTTCAAATAATATTCACCCTCACGATGTTCTAACTTAGTAAATATGCAATACAATGACTCATTATTTGAGTTAAGATCATTCATTTGTTAATGTATTTTGAGGATCAACACTATTAATTAGAAATTTTAACATATGATTTATCTAGTAATTGTTGAGCGAGTCTCGAATGCTGAGCGATAGACGTGTTTAGGGCGCATAATCATATGTTTGGTGTATAAGCTTCACAAATTAAGTCCTACACTTGAGCCGCTGCAAATGCTTAGCCCAGGAGCTAGTCCTAAACGAACCTTTTAAAATATTAATCAACAATAAGAGAAATCGTCTATGTTGTAGGTAATTATCACTAATATAATTAAATATTAAATATAAAGGATGATTTTTTTTAGACAAAGAATGATTATAATTCAAAAAATTAGAGAAATTTTCAATAGTAGATGTAAATGTTCGTAATTACCGACAAATAAATGACATCTAAATTATGGTCATATTTTTTTTGTCATTTGTATCAAAATGTTTTTACAACATTTGATAGAAGTGTTGTATTTTTACTACATTTTATATCAAATGTCCTTGTTTTTATGACATTTTGTACCAAATGTCATTTTCTTTACGATATTTTATATCAAATGTCTAGTTTTTACGATTTTGTAGCAAATGTCGTACTTTCTATGACATTTCTTCAAAAATGTCATTGTTCCGGCGATATTTCATATCAAATGTCGTTGTTTTTATGATATTTTTTATCAAATATCATTTTTTACGACATTTAGTATCAAATGCCATTGTTTCTAGGAAAATTTATATCAAATGTCGTAGTTTTTACGATATTTTGTCATAAATGTCAAAAAAAATCTTTTTTTCCCGATATTTATTTCAATAGTCACTAAATAAATATCGTCGTGTCCTCAATTTCTTGTAGTGCGGTCTCCGAATCGGGTTACGATCCGAGCACACTTTAATCCTTAAGTTGTCAACTTTTGCTGGCGACAATGGCTATTATGCTTTTTGGTTGTAGAGAACTTTCGATATGTGGCCCGTAGGCTTGCTTAGCTGGTGACAACAACTCTTACATTATTTTTGCCCGTGTGCTTTTTGTAGGCTTTGTTTTCTGCTCGTTAAGGTATTTTTTGAAATATTTTTGCCAGACCTGTCATCGGTTCCAAAGGAATCTCGATTTGAAGTCGTAATCGGTGATATTTCGAGCACCTCAGAAGGTTCATATCCCTTTGTTTGCCTGTTGAGGGAAGTCTGTTTTAACTAGTTCTTTTGGAAAGATATTCGAAGTAATGGTTTACGATTTGTGTTTAGCGATGGTTGGGCGTCCCTAAGTCGCGTTATTTTGGCTGTATCAGCCGTTTAGACAGTAGTCATATGTATTTGGCCGTAGCCGTTATTTGATCCCGAGTGATAATTTAGGCATCCATATCGAGGGTATGCCCTTTCAAGATTCTTACAAATGTGACGTATAGCCTAAACTTCGGAATTTTCATGCCTATTGAGCTCTTACAGTTTGTCATGCCTATTGAGGTCTTACAATTTTTTCGGCGATGTAGTATGGCGATTATCGTCAGTTTTCGAGTCATCAAGTTGTTTAAGCGTGATGACCGCTTCTTGTGAACTCGGAGCTATGTTTTTGGGTCTTCATGAGCCCAGAGTTCCGGTACTGGAGTTGTGCGAGTGCCCTTTTGCAGGCATTAAGTCTCCGAGTATTTCAGAATGCATTTGGAGGAGGGGTCCCCCATGTCGGGGATATGCTTGAGATTTCTCTGTCCCGAGAGTTAGGCATTGAAAAGATATCTTTTGATTGCCTGATGTAAGTATGACCCGATTCAGTGTTTCAATGGGGGCGTCATTCGTCTTATACCTGGGGTGGAGCTGACCGTGAAAGAGACCTTGTGGATTCCTTGGATCCTTTTGGAGAAAAGCATGGATGTCGCCTCATTAAAAACCTTGTTGACAAAAAACCCGCTTGGGGAAAAGATTTAGAAGCAAAAGAGTATGACGTCCGTTCGAAGATGTTTGTGGGGTTCCATATTCGGCCGTCCTAGCTGCAATACCGATTAAGCATCGATAAATTCCAGTTGCTCGGAAGTTGTTTGCCCTCCATGGTCCTAAGCTTATAGGAGCCTTTGCCAATTATTCCGAGGACACGGAAAGGTCCTTCCTAATTTTGGCCCAGCTTCCCCTCATTAGGGTTTCTGGTGTTAAGGGTGACCTTCCTTAGAGCCAGGTCTCTGACTCCAAAGTGTCGGATATTCGTTCTCCTGTTGTAGTATCTTTTAATTTTCTGTTTCTGGGCAGCCATCTGAACCAGCGAGGCTTCCCGTTTTTTGTTGAGCAGTTCAAAGGCCATTTCCATGGCTTCGTTATTTGATCCCTCGCTGGTGTGTTGGAATATGGCGCTTGGCTCTCCGACCTCCACCGGTATTAGTGCTTTGTCGCCTTATACTAGAGAGAAGGGTGTCTCGCCAGTGCTTGATTTCCGACTTGTTCGATATGCCCACAGTACTTTGGGCAGCGTTTCCCTCCATTTTCCTTTGGTGCTTTCTAGCTTCTTTTTCAAATTTTGAATGATGGTTTTATTTGTAGATTCGGCTTGGCCGTTTGCATACGGGTGATATGGTGTCGACACGATCCTCTTCATTCTGTTGTGCTCAAGTATCTGCGTTACCTTGCCTCCGACGAATTGCCTCCCGTCGTTGCACGTTATTTTAGACGGGATTCCAAATCGGCATATGATGTGTTCCCATATAAAATTGACGACTTCCTTCTCTCTTATTTTCTCGAAGACCTGTGCTTCCACCCACTTTGAAAAATAGCCAGTCATAAATAAGATGAATCTGGACTTACCTGCCGCCGTTGGCAAAGGGCCGACAATCTCCATCCCCCATTTCATGAATAGCCGTGGTGATAAAATGGAATACAGCTGTTCTCTGGGCCGATGAATCATGAGAGAGAATCTTTGACACTTGTCGCATTTCCAAACGAATTCTTTAGCGTCTTTCTCCATGCTATCTCAATAGTAGTCCACCCGGATCACTTTCCGGACCAAGGAATCGGCCTCGGAATGATTTCCGCAAGTTCCCTCATGGATCTCTCGAAGCACGTATTTTGTGTCGCCTGGTCCCAAGCATATCACCAGGGGACCATCGAAAGCTCTCCCGTAAAGGGCCTTGTTTTCGTCGAGTGAGAACCAGGTCGCTTTGGTTCGCATGGCCCTTGACTCTTTTGGATTCGTGGGTAGTTTTCTATCTATTAGATAAGCGATGTATTTGTTTCTCCAGTCACATGTCAGGCTGGCGGAGTTGATTTCCACGTGGTCGTCCTCCACCGCCGATTTGAACAGTTGGACAACGGTTCTGGGGCGCAGGTCTTCTTCTTCGGCGGAGGACCCCAAGTTTGCGAGGGCATCGGCCTCGCAATTTTGCTCTATGGGAATGTGTACTAAAGTGCATTCTTCGAAGAGATGCAACGCGATTTGGATTTTGTCCAAATACCTTTGCATCATGTCTTCTTGGGCTTCGTAGCTTCCGTTTAATTGGCTTGCCATGAGGAGCGAGTCGCATTTTGCCTCCACGATCTCGGCTCCAAAACCTTTGGCCAAATCTAGACCTGCAATTATAGCCTCATACTCAGCTTCATTTTTAATCAGTTTCATGGTTTTTATGGATTGTCTGATTATACTGCCGACATGCGGCCTCAGGACTATACCAAATCTGGGCCCTCTTACATTCGTGGCACCATACGTAAGCAGGGTCCATACCCTGGAGCAACTTCCTGTTTTTAATAAAAGCTATTTCTCTACCTCGGTTAAGAGGGCTAGCGAGAATTCGGCCATAAAATCCGCCAGGATTTGGGACTTAATGGTTGTTCGAGGTTGATATTCGATGGCCAATTTGGCAAATCAACTTATAGCTCGGGTTTATAAAGTATACTCCGGAGGGGATAGGTCGTCAGGATGTAGATACGGTGGAACTGAAAATAAGGCTTCAAGTTATGCGTGGTGCTTATTAGAGCGAGCGCCAACCTTTCTAGGTGGGGGTACCGGGTTTCAAAGTTCCCCAAGTTGTGGCTTACGTAATAAATAGGAAATTTTATACATTGCTCTTCTCAGACCAATACTCCACTTACCTATATTTTGGATACTGGCAGATACAAATATAGTGTTTCACCCTCCTCGGGCGTACGCTGAAATAGCGGGCTTGATAGGTATCGTTTTAGTTCATCCAGGGCATGCTGGCATTTTGCTGGCCACTCAAAGTTGTTATTCTTTTTAAGTAGGTCGAAGAAATGGTGGCTTTTTTTGACAATCTCGATATGAATATGCCTAGGGTCGCGATCCACCCCGTTAATCGGTGGACAACTTTTACGTTATTTACCGCCGTAATCTCTTCGATGGCCTTTTGTTTTATCGGGATTGATTTTGATCCCCCCTGTTTGAGACCATGAAGCCCAGGAATCTACCCGAGCCTACTCCGAAGTCACATATCTCAGGATTGATCTTCATGTTGTAGCTTCTAAGGATGTCAAAGGTTTCCTGCAAATGGGTCAAATGGTCCTCCGCGCGCAGGGAATTTACTAGCATATCGTAAGTATATACCTCCATTGATTTTACTACCTGGTGCTCAAATATTTTATTAACTAGCCGTTGATACGCTGCTCCTGCATTTTTTAGCCCGAAGGGCATTACATTATAATAATATGTTCCGTATTTTATGATAAACAAGGGTTTTTCCCTATCTTCGGGGTTCATCTGAATCTAATTATACCCCGAGTAGGCATCAAGAAAAGTGAGGGTCTCATGGCCGGCCGCATCATTGATCAAGCGACCGATATTGGGAAGAGGGAAGGAATCTTTTAGGCACGCCTTCTTTAAGTCTTTATAGTCTACGCACATTCTTAGCTTATTCCCCTTTTTTGGTACCACTACTATGTTAACCAGCCACTCGGGATACTTTACCTCCCCGATGAGTCCAATTTTAAGTAGTTTTGCCACATCTTCTTTGACGAAGACGTGTTTTACCTCAGAATGTGGTTTCCTTTTTTGCTTCACGGGCTTGAACTTGGGGTCAACGCTTAGTTTGTGGGATTCTATCTCTGGTGGGATACCTGTCATATCTAGATGGGACTAAGCGAAGCAGTCAGAATTGAATAAATTCTACCCTGAGTTCGGGGGACAGCCCGTACCCAAGTATACCTTGTGATCCAGGAGGTGTTTAACCAAAACAATTTGCTCCAGCTCCTCAACTGTTGACTTGGTCGGGTGGGATTCTTCAGGAGCGACGAAGGTTCGGGGAGCAAAGAAGTCTTCCTCATCGTCTTCAAGGGTCTGTGTGCTTCCCTCCCCTTCCAAGGTCGAGTATGCGCGAATTGTTATCTCGTGGTGGGCCGCAAACATTTCCCTTGCTTCTTGTTGTTCCCCATGTATGGTTGTGATTCCGTCCCTGGTAGGAAACTTTATTACCTAGGGCATGGTCGAGGGTACGACCCTTATGTTGTGTATCCAAGGTCTGCCAAGTAGGGTGTTGTATTTCATATCACCGCTAATGACCTGAAACTCTGTGGTCTAGGTTATGCCAGACGTGTCGATCGAAATAATGATTTCTCCTTTTGTTTCCTCTCTGACTATATTGAAACCGTGGAGGACCCGAGAGGTGGGGATGACTCGATTGAGTAATCCTAGTTGTCCTACTACTTCTGACCTGATTATATTGACCGAACTGCCTGTATCCACGAGCACATGCTATATTTTGGTATTGTCTGAAAGGAACAAGATGACAAGAGCATCGTTGTGCGGTTCCATCATATCTTTGAGGTCCTCGTCACTAAATACGATGATTTCTTCTTGCGGGTGCTCCCGAGCTGATCCTTCCTTTGTAGCGGGTGTCCTTGCTTGTTTGGAGGTGGGCCCTCGGGAGGCGTCTGCTCCCCCAATGGTCATATGGACGCAGGCATCTCGGTTGGTGTGGAAAGTTTTGCTGACTTGCTGTGCGTCCTGTGAGTCCGCATCCGCTAATATTGGTCCGAGCGTGTTATCAGGATTCTGTAGTGGTGCTCGGTCGGCCGGGATAGCTACACCATTTTCCCCGTGATCTTAGAGGTAGTTTTTCTTAGCTCTGTTCATCAAGCCAGAAATTTTTACCTGAAATCAAAGGATCATGGACAAGAAAAAGTGTGAAAAATGATATGCGTTTGCGTGATGAAACTAGCAAGAAAATAATCACTATTATTTTTAGCCCCACGGTGGGCGCCAAACTGTTTACCGTGAAAATGGTAACTAGAATAATTTTTTTTAAATGGGATTCTAAAAATACGTGATCTATTCCGAAGATAATTTGTTAAAGCAGACGATACTAGTGTTACGAGTTTTAGCGGTGTGGCAAGAGATAAACTAGGTAACGAGCGAACTAAAGGTCCTATTACCCGGGCGTAGACTTGGTCGATTGAAACTTTGAGGTTGACCTCGGGGTCGAACTCAGGTTGTAGGGGATATTCAGGTGTGATCTAACAGCTAGGAATATAATCAAATAGAGCTATTTATAATCGCAATTATGTTTGTGTGATGAAGAACATATATAGAGGCAAAGGATATCCTCGGTATCCTTGGTATTAGTGGGGACCAATAAGCTTATGCAAGAAAAGAGAGAGAGAGAGAGACAGAGAGACAGAAAGAGATATAATTGCACTTTGTAAAATTGTGGGTGCAACAACAGTTGTTTACAAGGTAAGGTGAGTCCCCTTTATATAGGAGAGAAGACTTAGTAATGAATACAAGTATATCTAATATTCAAAATATGGAGATGTGACGACTTGATTTGACATACCAGCATGGGCTGGGGATAGGTTGGCCTTGTCAGACTCAACCGTATGCCTCGAGGGTTTCCCCCCTTTATCTATATCTCGGCCTCGAATCGGACCTTGACAAGCCCTGAAGGAGAGGTCTAAGTCGTGGTTTTGTGTCCTCGAGGTCTCGAGGCACCTCCCAGAGATGGCTCGATGGCGAAAAATCGGGTCCTCTGATTTTACCGCATACATATACATCTGGGGCTATGGGACGGTATCTCGGGAGATCCTCTGTACATTTACGTTTGGGACTACGGGACGGTATCCCGGGAGATCCCCTGTTGCTATATCTGTGCACCGAGTTGTGGTTTTTCTGTGATTTCATTCTCATTGACTGTTAGCATTTATCTTTAATTCGATATTTTATAGTGTATTATATTATTATACATATATACCAGTAGGGCACTAACCTGATTTCTATGCTACACGACCGAGGTTACACTTAAAACTTACTAGGTATTGATGTGGTGTATTCATGCTCTTTCATGCACATGTTTTTTCGTGTGCAGATCTAGGTACCCCTTCCCAGCCATATTTCCAGTGAGGTGAGGTGAGGCAATTTTAGAGACTTCGAGTCATATCTGCCGCGTTCGTAGACTTGGGAGTCCCTCTCAACTGTCTTTTAAGTTAGAGACATTCTTGTACTTGCTTATTTGATAGTTTCTAGAGTGTAAAAACACTATTTGTTTTTGTAGCTTGTGACTCATGATATTTCGGGTTTTTTGGAGCATTTATGTTTAGTTCGAGAGTGTTTATTATGTATGTCGAGCGACATCTAAACTTCTTTATTAAATTTACGTGTTAAATTGTTAGTTTCATGTTTTCGTTTCATTTTCGCAAAATGTTAGACTTATCTAGTCGTAGAGACTAGGTGCCATCACGATGGTTCACGGAAGGAGAACTTGGGTCGTGACAAGTTGGTGTCAGAGTTGTAGGTTCATAGGAGTTGTGAGTCACGAGGTGGTTTATTAGAGTCTTGCGGATTGGTACAGAGACATCTGTACTTATCTTCATGAGACTATTTAACTGTTAGGAAAATTCCACTTCATTTGATTCCTTGTCGTGTGAGATTTTTGACTTCGAAATTCTAAACTTCTTGCTTCTATTCTCTCATAGATGGTGAGGACACATGCTACCAGAAATGACCAAGCACCCGCCCCGCCCTACTAAACCGCCAAAGGTCAGGTTTGGGGTAGAGGCCGAAGACGCGCATGTGGTGCATCTAGAGCACCCGTGTGAGTTGTTACAGAGGAGACACCACCAGCTCCAGTCGGAGCCCAGGCGCCTGATACGCCTACTACTACTCCAGCTCTCCAGGAAACCCTTGCACAGTTCATGAGTATATACAACACTCTCGCTCAGTCAGGGTTGATTTCCCTTGCTACAGCCATATCTCAGGCCGGTAAAGGAGCATAGACTCTCACTGCACATACCCATAGCAGCTGGTTCAGGTTGATTAGGTCCCAGAGGTTATATTGGTACTGCATGTAGCCTCAGTTTTGCCCAAGGGTAGGGTAGCCGTTTCAGAGGAAGAGCAGCAGAGGCTTGAGAGGTACAAGAAGTATGACCCTCCTACATTTAGTGGTCTAGCATCAGAGGATTCTTATGGATTTGTGGAGGAGTTCTACCGTATCTTTCACACTATGGGCATAGCAGAGTCTAGTGGGGTTTCTTTCACTGCCTTCCAGCTTTGAGGGGCAGCTTATCAATGAAAGTGTACTTTTGAGTTTGACAGTCCAGCTGATGCTCCATTACATGGATCTAATTCTTGGATATGTTGTTGAGGTAGTATGTTAGCCTCAGGGATGCATGGCGCACATAGTTTGAGTATTTTCTCTAGCGTACTATGACTATTTCAGAGTATGCTATCTATTTTTGTGACTTGGTGTAACGACCCGGCCGATCATTTAATTTACGCCCCGATTTCCCATTAACTATTTTCCCTAAGTTCATTTATGCTATTTTGGTTTTCCAGGACGTTCGGTGTTAGGATTCGGTGTGCTTTGGGACACTTATTCCCTAAATGAGAGCTTAAGTGTTGAAAAATGGCCCTTAGTCGGAACAGTGTGAAGATAACCTCGGAATGGAAATCTGATGGTTCCGTTAGCTCCGTTAGGTGATTTCGGGGTTGGGAGCATGTTCTGAATGTATTTTGGAGGTTCGTAGCTCATTTAGGCTTGAAATGCTGACGTTTGAATTTTGGAAGTTTCCGGTCCGATAGTGAGTTTTTGATCCGAGGGTCGGATTGAAATTCTGGAAGTTACTGTAGCTCCGTCATGTCATTTGGGATGTGTGTGCAAAATTTCAGGTCATTCGCTCGAGGTTTGGATAGGTTTTTGATCGGAAGTGTGTTTTGTTGGAATTTGAAGTTCTTAGGCTTGAATCCTTGATTAATTCGTATTTCTGGCGTTGTTTTAGGTGGTTTAAGGATCGGTACAAGTTTGAATGATGTTATGGAATATGTCTGTAGGTTTGGTTGAGGTCCCGGGGGCCTCGGGTGTGTTTCGGATGCTCAACAGAGAAATTTAAGGTTTGGAAATGTTGTAGAAAATTGCAGGTCTGAAGTCCTTCTTCACGTTCGCGAAGAAGCCACCGCGTTCGCGTAGTGGTGGTCTAAACTTTCATCGCGTTCGTTGCCCCTCCATCGCGTTCGCGTAGTGTAATCCTGGAAGGGGACCAATTTACTTATATGCATTCGCGTACCAGCCCCCACATTCGCGTAGGTTTGTAATTTTCTCCATCGCGATCGCGTGGCCATCTTCGCGTTCACATTTGGCAATTTCTGGCCCTTTCATTTTTCTTCAACGCGTTCGCGTATACCTGGTCGCGTTCAAATAGTTCACCGAACCAAGCCTTCGCGTTCGCATCCCTCCTTCACGATTGTGAAGGGCAATTTGGGGCCCTTATACTTTCCTT
The DNA here is from genome assembly GCA_026770625.1 of Nicotiana glauca. Lineage (NCBI taxonomy): Eukaryota > Viridiplantae > Streptophyta > Magnoliopsida > Solanales > Solanaceae > Nicotiana > Nicotiana glauca. The sequence goes on along the minus strand of MU671131.1, from coordinate 95,760 downwards.
CTTCGCGAACGCGTGATACCTAACGCGTTCGCGATGCTTTAATGACCTGAGCAGTATTTAACTTTTCAAAAATGAGGTTTTGCCATTTTTATCAATACTCAAGGTTTGGAGCTCGGATTTAGGAGTAATTTCAAGGGGTTTTCAAGGGCAATCACTGGGTAACGATTCTCTACTCTCCTATGACTAAAACCCATTAATCTAATCGCGAATTCACCCTTTAATTTCGTGTTTTTGAATGGGAAGTGGGTAAACTTCTTACACCTAACTATAGGGTTTTGAGGGGGCATTTGACCTCCGATTTGGGAGATTTTTATATGGTTAGACTCGTGAGAGTACGAGGGTTCTAAAGACGTAAAAATTATTCGATTCCACGTTACCTATTTTCGCGCCCTAGCTTTAAATTTAATAGTGGAATCAGTTGTTTGCAATATTATTTATGATGTGTAATTGAATTGAATAGATCTGGGCCATTTGGAGTCGGATACTAGTGGCAAAGGGGCGGTTTCTAGTGATATTGAGCCGGTTCGAGGTAAGTGGCTTATCTAACCTTGTCTGGGGGACTTTTCACCTTAGGACATGTTTTGAATATTTGAATGCCTCGTACGTGAGGTGACGAGCGCGTACTTGAGTTAATTGTTGTAAGCCCGTTTCTACTTGGAGTATTTACATGGAGATTTTTCTGTTTTACTTGTTTATTTTAACTGTAGTTTTAACTTGTGTTAGCTTAGAGAAGCATGCTTAGCTGACTTACTTGCTCAATTGTTTAACTGTACTATGTGCACTCTTTGAAGCATGTTAGGTTAGAAATTTCTATTACTTGTACTGGTCTAGAATTTATTCTGAGATTATGAGTTGTTGTTGTTGTGTGCTTTAAATTGGGACTACGGGACGGCTTCCCGGGAGATCCCCCTATACTTGACTCATTCTGGACTGAAGGTACGGGATACCAAGAGATCCCTGGCATGTGTTTCTATATATATACATTGGGATACCAAGAGATCCCCGACTCACTTATTAAGGATACCAAGAGATCCTCGGGATACCAAGAGATCCCCGGTTATTATTTCCTGGTTGAGGGTATTATTTACTTGTATTGTTACCGTTACTTTCTATTATTGTTCTCCTGTACTTATCCGGTTTAGATTTTTGTTGTAGACTTTATTTAGATTATTTCCGTTACCTTATTAATTATTATGTTTATCTCAGTAGGGCCCTGACCTTCCTCGTCACTACCCAACCGAGGTAAGGCTTGACATTTACTGAGTACCGATGTGGTGTACTCACGCCCTTCCTGCGCATGTTTTTCTTTTCATGTGCACATCATTCAGGTACCTCCACTCAGACGCATTATCAGTGAGGTCGGAGGATTTCGGAGACTTCGAGGTAGATCTGCTGCATCCGCAGACCGACGAGTCTCCCCCTTACTCTATCTTTAGTATCTAGTTTTTCTCTCTTTTGGTTGTTAGAATATTCTGGATTTTTGGAGCCATACTATACATTTCTATAGCCTGTGTTTCCCGTGAGTTTCCGGGTCTTTGGGAATAGTGTTAAACTTGTATTTATTGGGTTGTACGTGCCGAGTGGCATCCAGTACAGTTACTTTTAGTTATTAAATTTAGTTTTCTTTTGTTTTTCCGTAAATGTTATATTTTATGCAATATTTGGCTTACCTGGTCGTGGGGACTAGGCGCCATCACGACATGTTCACGATCGGTGAACTAGGGTCGTGCAAAGTTGGTATCTGAGCTCTAGGTTCATAGGAGTCACGGAACACAGGCTGGTTTATTAGAGTCTCGCTGATCGGTACGGATACATCTGTACTTATCTACGAGAGGCTAAGTAACTGCTTAGGAAAAATTTTCATTTCTTTTGAATTGCTTGTCGTACGATATTTTGACATCAATTCTAAACTTCTATCTTCTATACTCTCACAGATGGTGAGGACACGTGCTACACGAGAGGACCAGGCACCCGCGCCCCCTACTGTCGCCGTCAGAGGCGGGGGCCGGGGCAGAGGTCGAGGACGCGCACGTGGTGTAGCCACAGCACCTGCGCGAGCTGCTGCCGAGGCATCACCAGCAGATTTGGCCGGAGCTCAGGCACCCGGCACACCTACTACTGCTACTGCTACTACTACTCCAGCGCTTCAGAAGACTCTGGCTCAGTTCATGAGCATGTACACTACCTTGGCTCAGGCAGGGTTGCTTCCCCTCGCTGCAGCCACATCCCAGGCCGGGGGAGGCCCCCTGACTCCTGCAGCCCGCACTCCTGAGCGGAGAGTGTAGATGGAGCAGGTTCCAGAGGTTATTCCTATACCACCTATAGTGCCAGTACAGCCCGGGGATGGGTCAGCTGTTTCTGAGGACGAGCAGCATAGACTTGAGAGGTTCAAGAAATATGATCCTCCAGTGTTCAATGGACTAGTATCAGATGACACCCTGGGATTTTTTGAGGAGTGTCATCGCATCCTTTGCACTATGGGCATAATGGAGTCTAGCAGGGTTTCTTTCACCGCCTTCCAGCTTCGGGGAGCCGCCTATGATTGGTGGCTTTCTTATGAGATAGACAGTCCAGTCGAGGCTGCTTCGCTGACTTGGACCCAGTTCTCAGACATGTTCATGAGGGATTTTGTTCCCCAGAGCCTAAGGAATTCATGGCGCGCAAAGTTTGAGCACTTGCGCCCGGGTGCTGTGACTGTTTCAGAGCATGCCATCCGTTATACCAGGTTGGCTAGACATGAACCGGCTTTGGTTGCCACAGTTCGGGAGAGAGTTTGGAGGTTTATCGAGGGTCTTATTCCGCCCATCTGGTCCAGCATGACTCGAGAGTTGGAGATGGATATTCCTTACCAGCAGGTAGTGAGCATTGCTAGGAGGATTGAGGGTATGCTCGCCAGGGAGCGAGGGGAGAGGGAGGCCAAGAGGTCTTGAGAGTCGGGTCACTACTCTGGTGCCCGTACCCCATCAGCAGGTCGTTATGGTAGGGGTTATTCTGGTCGCCCTGTACATTCAGCTTTGCCAGCAGTTGGTAGTACTCCAGCTCCGCCTGCACCTCAGGAGCCTTATTATGCGCTTCCAGTTTCTAGCGCGCCTCCGGCGCAGGGTACTTCCAAGGGTCAGTCTAGCAGGCCTAGCCCCAGCCAGTCGCAGCCACAACGTCCTCCCAAAGCTTGCTATGAGTGTGGTGACACCCGTCATGTGGTGAGGGATTGCCCAAGACTTGGGAGGAGTGCACCCCCACAAGCCGTAACGTGCTTCTCAGAGTTCTCAGGCTATGGTCCCAGCTCCCGCTGCTACCCCACTTGCCCAGCCAGCCAGGGACGGAGGCCGGGGAGATAGAAGTCGCCCTCTTGATAGGGGTCGGGCCAGATATTATTGTATTCCTGCTCGTACTGAGGCGATTGCCTTCGATTCCGTCATCACAGGTATTATTCTGGTTTGTCATAGAGAGGCATCGGTTCTATTTAATCCAGGCTCTACTTATTCGTATGTGTCTTGTTATTTTGCTTTGCATTTGGGTGTACCTCGGGATTCTTTGAGTGCCCTCGTTTATGTTTCTACTCCAGTGGGAGATTATCTTGTTGTGGACCGCGTCTACCGGTCGTGTTTGGTTACTATTCATGGTTTTGAGACCAGGGCGGATCTATTATTACTCGGTATGGTTGATTTTGATATTATTCTGGGCATGGACTGGTTGTTGCCCCATCATGCTATTCTTGATTGTCACACCAAGACCGTGACGCTGGCTATGCTAGGTGTTCCACGTATTGAGTGGAGTGGTACTTTAGATCATACTCCCAGTAGAGTTATTTATTTCCTTAAATCTCAACGCATGGTTGAGAAGGGGTGTGCCGCGTATTTAGCGTGTGAGAGGGATGTCAGTGTCGATACCCCTTCTGTTGATTCAGTCCCAGTGGTACGGGACTTCCCCGATGTGTTTCCAGCTAATCTTCCAGGCATGTCGCCCGATAGAGATATCGATTTTGGAATTGATCTGTTGCCGGGCACTCAGCCCATTTCCATTCCTCCGTATCACATGGCTCCTCCTGAGTTGAAGGAGTTGAAGGACCAATTGCAGGAATTGTTGGGTAAAGGTTTTATTCGGCCCACTGTTTCGTCGTGGGGTGCTCTTGTCTTGATTGTAAAGATGAAGGATGGTTCTATGCGTATGTGCATTGATTATCGCCAGTTGACAAAGTTACGGTGAAGAACCGTTATCCTTTGCCGCGTATTGATGATCTGTTTGACCAACTTTAGGGCACACAGGTGTTTTCCAAGATTGATTTGCGAACAGGTTACCATCAGTTGAAGATTCAGGAACCAGATATCCCGAAGACTGCCTTCAAGGCTCGGTATGGTCATTACAAGTTCCTTGTTATGTCATTTGGGTTGACTAATGCCCCGACAACTTTTATGTATTTAATGCACAGTGTATTCAGTCCATATCTTGACTCATTCTTTATCGTTTTTATTGATGATATTCTGGTATATTCCCGGAGTCGGGAACATCATGAGCAACACCTGAGGACAATGCTTCAGATCCTGAGAGAGAAGAAATAATATGCAAAGTTCTCAAAATGTGAGTTTTGGCTGAGTTTTGTGGTATTCCTAGGCCACGTGGTATCGAGTGAGGGCATTCGAGTGGATCCGAAGAAGGTGGAGGTCGTGCAGAGTTGGCCCAGGCGCTCCTCAGCTATAGAGATTCGCAGTTTCCTCAGCTTGGCAGGTTATTACCGTCGCTTTGTGGAGGGGTTTTCATCGATTGTGGCCCCTATGACTATATTGACCCAAAGGGGTACCCCATTTCAATGGACAGATGAGTGTGAGCTCAAGACAGCTTTGACTTCAGCCCCAATCTTGATGCTGCCTACTGGTTCGGGGTCTTATACAGTTTATTATAATGCCTCATGGGTTGGACTTGGAGCGGTGTTGATGCAGGATGGTAGGGTGATTGCCTACGCGTCCAGACAGTTGAAGGTGCATGAAAAGAACTACCCTGTCCACGATCTTGAGTTAGCTGCTATTTTTCATGCCTTGAAGATCCGACGTCATTATTTGTACGGGGTGCCTTGTGAGATCTATACTGACCATCGGAGTTTGCAGCACTTGCTTTAGTAGAAGGACCTGAATATGCTTCAGAGGAGGTGGTTAGAGTTGTTAAAAGATTATGATATTACTATTCTTTATCACCCGGGCAAGGCCAATGTGGTAGACTATGCCTTGAGTCGCCGAGCGGAGAGTTTGGGGAGTTTGGCATATCTACCAGCCTCAGAGAGACCTATGGTGATGGATGTTCAGGCCTTAGCCAGCCAGTTCATCAGATTGGACCTTTCGGAGCCCAGTCGGGTTCTAGCCTGTGTGGTTTCTCGGTCTTCCCTATTTGATCGTATTAGGGAGCGGCAATATGATGACCCTCATTTGCTTGTTCTTCAGGACAGAGTTCGGCGTGGTGATGCCAGAGATGTGACCATCAAGGATGATGGGTATTAAGGATGCAGGGCCGGATTTGTGTGCCCAATGTCGATGGTCTTCGAGAGTTGATTCTAGCAGAGGCCATAGCTCGCGGTACTACATCCATCAGGGTGCCGCGAAGATGTATCAGGACTTGAGGCAGCACTACTGGTGGAGGCAGATGAAGAAGGATATAGTTGACTACGTGTCTAGATGCCTCAACTGCCAGCATGTGAAGTATGAGCATCAGCGTCCGGGTGGGTTGCTTCAGCAGATAGAGATCCCAGAGTGGAAGTGGGAGCGTATGACCATGGACTTCGTATCTGGACTCCCACGGACCGTGAAGAATTTTGATTCTTTTTGGGTCATTGTGGATCGGCTGACCAAGTCCGCTCATTTCATACCTGTGTGTACCACTTATTCATCAGAGTGGTTGGCGGAGATTTATATCAGGGAGATCGTCCGTTTGCATGGTATTCCGGTTTCTATCATCTCAGACAGAGGTACTCAGTTTACATCGCGGTTCTGGAGAGCCGTGCAGCATGAGTTAGGCACTCGGGTGGAGTTAAGCCTGGCATTTCACCCCCAAATGGACGGACAGTCAGAGCGCACTATTCAGATTCTGGAGGATATGCTCCGTGCGTACGTGATTGAGTTTGGAGGGTCATGGGATCATTTCCTGCCACTGGCGGAGTTTGCTTATAACAACAGTTATTAATCCAGCATTCAGATGGCGCCGTATGAGACTTTATATGGTCGGAGGTGTTGATCTCCGGTGGGTTGGTTTGAGCGGGGTAAGGCCAGGCTATTGGGCACAGAGATGGTCCAGGATGCAATGAAGAAGGTAAAGGTAATTCAGGATAGACTCCGTGCAGCCCAGTCCAGACAGAAAAGTTACGCGGACAAGAAGGTCCGTGATGTTGCATATATGGTTGGTGAGCGGGTTCTGCTTCGGGTCTCGCCTATGAAGGGCGTCATGAGTTTTGGGAAGAAAGGGAAGTTGAGTCCGAGGTTTATTGGGCCTTTTGAGATCTTGAGGCGAGTTGGGGAGGTTGCTTATGAGCTTGCCTTACCTCCTAGCCTAGCCGGAGTTCATCCGGTATTTCATGTTTCGATGCTCCGGAGATATCACTGTGATCCGTCGCACGTGTTGGATTTCAGTTCAGTCCAGTTGAACAAGGATCTATCCTATGTTGAGGAGCCAGTGGCTATTTTGGATAGGCAGATCAGGAAGTTGAGGTCCAAGAACGTAGCTTCAGTGAAGGTGCGGTGGCGGGGTCTGCCGGCAGAGGAGGCGACTTGGGAGACCGAGCAGGATATGCGCAGCCAGTACCCTCATCTTTTTACTGCTTCAGGTATGTTCTCTATGCTCGTTCGAGGATGAATGCATGTTTAAGTGTAGGAGGATGTAACGACCCGGCCGGTCGTTTTTAGAATTTACGCCCCGATTTCCCATTAACTGCTTTCCGTAAGTTCATTTATGCTATTTTGGTTTGTGAGGACGTTCGGTGTTAGGATTCGGAGTGCTTTGGGACACTTAGTCCCTAAATGAGAGCTAAAGTGTTGAAAAATGGTACGTAGTCGGAACAGTGTGAAGATAACCTCGGAATGGAAATCTGATGGTTCCGTTAGCTCCGTTAGGTGATTTCGGGGTTGGGAGCATGTTCTGAATGTATTTTGGAGGTTTGTAGCTCATTTAGGCTTGAAATGCTGACGTTTGAATTTTTGAAGTTTCCGGTCCGATAGTGAGTTTTTGATCCGAGGGTCAGATTGAAATTCTGGAAGTTGATGTAGCTCCGTCATGTCATTTGGGATGTGTGTGCAAAATTTCAGTTCATTCGGTCGAGGTTTGGATAGGTTTTTGATCGGAAGTGTGTTTTGTTGGAATTTGAAGTTCTTAGGCTTGAATCCTTGATTAATTCGTGTTTCCGGCGTTTTTTAGGTGGTTTAAGGATTGGTGCAAGTTTGAATGATGTTATGGAATATGTCTGTAGGTTTTGTTGAGGTCCCGGGGGCCTCGGGTGTGTTTCAGATGCTCAACGGAGAAATTTGAGGTTTGGAAATGTTGCAGAAAATTGCAGGTCTGAAGTCCTTCTTCGTGTTCGCGAAGAAGCCACCGCGTTCGCGTAGTGGTGGCCTAACCTTTCATCGCGTTCGCGGCCCCTCCATCGCGTTCGCGTAGTGTAATCCTGGAAGGGGACCAATTTCCTTATATGCGTTCGCGTACCAGCCCTCGCATTCGCGTACCAGCCCTCGCTTTCGCGTAGGTTTGTAATTTTCTCCATCGCGATTGCGTGGCCATCTTCGCATTCGCGCAGGGCGATTTCTGGCCCTTTCATTTTTCTTCAACGCGTTCGCGTATACCTGGTCGCGTTCGCATAGTTCACTGAACCAAGCCTACACGTTCATATCCCTCCTTCGCGAACGCGTTCGCGATGCTTTAATGACCTGAGCAGTATTTAACTTTTCAAAAATGAGGTTTTGCCATTTTTATCAAAACTCAAGGTTTGGAGCTCAGATTTGGGAGCAATTTCAAGGGGTTTTCAAGGGCAATCACTGGTAACGATTCTCTACTCTCCTATGACTAAAACACATTAATCTAATCGCGAATTCACCCTTTAATTTTGTGTTTTTGAATGGGAAGTGGGTAAAATTCTTAGACCTAACTATATGGTTTTGAGGGGGCATTTGACCTCCGATTTGGGAGATTTTTATATGGTTAGACTCGTGAGCGTACGAGGGTTCTAAAGACGTGAAAATTATTCTATTCCAAGACTTTGGCTGGAGGGGAATTTTCATAATTTTACCTATTTTCACGCCCTAGCTTTAAATTTAATAGTGGAATTAGTTGTTTGCAATATTATTTACGATGTGTAATTGAATTGAATAGATTTGGGCCATTTGGAATCGGATACTCATGGGAAAGGTGCGGTTTCTTGTGATATTGAGCCGGTTCGAGGTAAGTGGCTTGTCTAACCTTGTGTGGGGGACTTTTCCCCTTAGGAAATGTTCTGAATATTTGAATGCCTCGTACGTAAGGTGACGAGCGCATACTTGAGTTAATTGTTGTAAGCCCGTTTCTACTTGGAGTATTTACATGGAGATGTTTCTGTTTTACTTGTTCATTTTAACTGTAGTTTTAACCTGTGTTAGCTTAGAGAAGCATGCTTAGCTGACTTACTTGCTCAATTGTTTAACTGGACTATGTGCACTCTATGAGGCATGTTAGGTTAGAAATTTCTATTACTTATACTGGTCTAGCATTTATTATGAGATTATGAGTTGTTGTTGTGGTGTGCTTTAAATTGGGACTACGGGACGGCTTCCCGAGAGATCCCACTATACTTGACTCATTCTGGACTGAAGGTGCGGGATACCAAGAGATCCCTAGCACGTGTTTCTATATATATACATTGGGATACCAAGAGATCCCCGGCTCACTTATTGAGGATACCAAGAGATCCACGGGATACCAAGAGATCCCTAGTGCATATGATGAGGATACCAAGAGATCCTCGATATACCAAGATATCCCCGGTTATTATTTTGCTGGTTGAGGGCAGTATTTACTTGTATTTTTACCGTTACTTTCTATTACTGTTCTCCTGTACTTATCCGATTTAGATTTTTGTTGTAGACTTTATTTAGATTGTTTCTGTTACCTTATTAATTATTATGTTTATCTCAGTAGGGCCCTGACCTTCCTCGTCACTACCCAACCAAGGTTAGGCTTGTCACTTACTGAGTACCTCTGTGGTGTACTCACGCCCTTCCTGCGAATGTTTTTTTTTCATGTGTAGATCATTCAGGTACCTCCACTCAGACACATTATTAGTGAGGCAGGAGGATTTCAGAGACTTCGAGGTAGATCTGTTGCGTCCGCAGACCGACGAGTCTCCCTCTTACTCTATCTTTAGTATCTAGTTTTTCTCTCTTTCGGTTGTTAGAATATTCTGGAGTTTTGGAGCCATACTATACATTTCTATAGCCTGTATTGCCCATGAGTTTTCGGGTCTTTGGGAATAGTGTTAAACTTGTGTTTATTGGGTTGTACGTGCCGAGTGGCATCCAGTATAGTTACTTTTAGTTATTAAATTTTGTTTTCCTCTATTTTTCTGCATATGTTATATTTTTCGCAATATTTGGCTTACCTGGTCGTGGGGACTAGGCGCCATCACAACATGTTCACGATCTGTGAACTAGGGTCGTGACACTTGGCTAGGCATGCACCGGCCTTGGTTTCTACAGTTCGAGAAAGGGTTCGCCAATTTATAGAGGGGATCATTCCAAGCATCAAGTATACGATGGACCAGGAGTTACAAATAGATAACACGTACCAGCAAGTTGTGAGTATTTTTAGGAGAGTGGAGGGCATGCATGCTCAGGATAGGGAGGACAGAAAGGCCAAGGGGTCTCGGGAGTTGGGCTATTATTTTGTTGCCCATACCCCAGCTGTAGTTTGTCATGGTAGGGGTTATATGAGTCACCCCGTTCATTCACATCTTCCATTAGCCAGTGGTATTCCAGCGCCTCTCAAAGCCTTATTATGCACGTTCAGTATCTAGTGCGCCTCCTGCGCGGGGTGTTTTTAGTAGTCAGTCCAGCAGACGTGTCCCGATCCATTCATAGCTGCTACTCCGTCCTAGAGCTTGTTTTGAGTGTGGTAACACTCTCCATATGGTGAGGGATAGCCCTAGGCTTAGGAGGGGTGCACCTCCACAGACTTCTCAGCCACAGCGTGCTCCACAAGGGTCTCAGGCTATGATCACATCACCAGCTGCCAACCCACTGTCGACGCCCCCTTTTTCTCTAAAAGCGAAATCGAGTTTACAACATTTGGGAAGACAACTCTATTCCCGTTTGGGGAATTGAGTTTTTGGATTTTGAAGAATCGCCACCTAATGATTAAGTATATTAGGATACTAAGAGTTTTGAGTTGGAAAACCAGAGTTCGGGATACAAGACAGCTTTCACGTAATGATTGCAAACAAAGGGAAGTGCAAAAGTTAAACATGCTGAAATTTGGGAATAGTTGATTATTTAAGGAATATACAAGTACGGAAAATGGGGTAAAATAATTGAAACAAAGAATCAAACAAAGGAATGCAATGGGGGTGAAAATTTGGAAAAGAAACAGTACTGGAAATTTAAAAACCAAAAGAGATTTTAAATAATTAAAGTGAAAGGCGGGGTTTAAAAGAACTGAAAATTTTAGAGGAAATTCAAAAAAAAAGAACAAATAAAAAGTAAACACATAAAGAGGGAGGGGGGTCCTAGGTTTATAAATAACATGGATCACCCCACGCAACACCCGGTAACCATTTATACACGTAGTGTTATCGCGTGATTATCATATCCATGTCTACCCTTTCCCACCCTGAAGGCATTAAGCGAGAATTGGTCTCGATTATTATTGCGTGCTATTACCCATCCCATTCCTATCAATTCGGGAGGCATATAGGACTACTAATCCTAAAGGGAAGGGATGTTGGGATTTTTTGTAGCTTCAAAGGTAAAAATTCTAAGGCGACAGTCAAAACACACATAGCAAATCTGGGGGGAGCGCATAAACAAATAAGGCTTAAACAGGCCTCCTTAGATCAAATAAAATCATGTAGCTTAGCACGTCTTACATGTACTGATTAGGTCGAAATTTATGCTTAGCGTTAGGCAGGCTGGTCCATCACATTATTTTCAGGCAAGATATTCACATTAAGCTCGCTTGGCTGCAACTTATCGAAGGCCAACGTAATTAATTAACTATATACTTATTTGCCTACGTGATGACCTATAGACATGGCATCTACAAATTTGAGAAACAATGCATAGTGATTTAGGAAAAACATTATCTGCCGTTGAAAAAAGACCGGGTTTCAGCACGTTACCATGAATTTTATAACTGGTAATTCATTATTACTACAGGTCTTAGACTTGTAACAAGTAAGGCGATTCTGATTTGATTATTTCCTATAGGCATGCTTTCTACGCCTTTGTCGGCTTTAGAGCACATTTAAAGACATAATAAAAAATGCAGAAACCCTATAGGCATGACATCTAAATTTTGGATTTTGCATGAACCTGACATCTGATTGCTTCATTTTTTATTATTACGACCTATAAACATATTTGCCTAGCGAGAAGTGGATGTGTCAAAATTAGAAAGGACTTGTAGACATGTTTTTCTTTTTTTGTGCATCCTATAAACATGGTATGTATATGTGAGAATGCAGAAATCCTATTAACATGTTATCTACATATGAGGATGCTGAAATTAGAAATCCCTATAGGCAGGTTATCTATATGCGAATATTCCTATAGACATGATGTCTACATGCTGAAATTAGAAATCCTATAGGCATGATATCTACCCCTTTTTGCATACATGGTTACCCTTCCCATTTTACTAATCACCCCAGAGGTTATTACAAAGTTTTATTACAGACCAAAATGATTTGAAAATAAATCAGGAAACAATATTATAATCAGAACTCCTAAGCTGCATCTAAGGAGCCTAATTCGAAGTCAAAGTCTAATAATATGGTATGAGCCAACTGGCAGGATCATGTTCCAAAGCCTTTCTCTTACCCAGGGTGTGTCAAAGTTCCAAGAAGTTTCAGGAACTCCAGGCAATGCGCACACCCAGGTATCATGCAAAACATTGAATTAGAGTGCAGTGTGGAAGAGACAGCCCTCCAATGTCCAAGTTCAGAGGAAACTCAAGGTCCCAAAGCAAGGCTCATTAGAGGGGGGCAGAACTTAGAATCTAGTAACAAGTGTGAGTGCAATAGAGGGATTAGGGAATGCCAGGGCAGGCTGGGGGTCATGCCCAACCATATGGTAGGCTGGCAGACCCCTGCCCAACCTGTCAGCCAAACAATTAAGAGTAGGACCTATTGAAGGTCAGGCCATGGCCTGGAAAGTGATCAGGACACTTCCAGACCAAAGTCTCAAACTCACCATATATAGAAAGGGAAATGGGGATGGGAATTGAAAAATCTTAGGACTCAGAGATCCCAGTTCATGTCCATGATCAATAATTTCAAGTATTGCCATGTTTTTGAACCATAACTCAGCCACACAAGGGGGATCAAGGGTAGGGATTCATATAAGAACAGAAATAAGAAAAAAGAAAGCTGGCAGAAAGTTATATCATTTAGACAATAAGCCAAACAAAGGGTGAACTATAGAACATACACATAGGGGGAGAGGCAAAAATTAAACAAAGAACATACCAGTTTTCAGAAAAGCTAGGCAAAGAAAGCATGATTCTTGCAAACAAGCCACAATCAGAGAGAGAAAACTTTATTTGTTTGTGTGAGAAAAAGCATTCAGTTGGAAATAGTGTGAAAGTATTCAAAATTGATTGTGTCAAAAATTGACTATTTTTTTCTTTTTTCTTTTTCTCCCTTTTCTCCCTCCCCTAAGGTGCAGAAGGGCAGCCCCTTTTATAGTGTAGAAGAACAAGCAAGAAAGGTAATAAGACCTTTAAAAATCAGTCTCAAATATTCTCCCTTAAGTTAGGGGATTCAATTTCAAATGGGAGAATGTAAATAAGGAAGGGAATATTGAGTAAAATCTTTCATAATAGCATAAGAAAGGGAAAATACATAAGGTTTATTTAAGAAAATCCTTTAACAGTACTCGATTTGTAAAGAGAAAGGAAAGGGAATCAATCGGACAACTAACAAAATCAAAGTAAACAAGTTTGATTCGAATGAACCCAGTCAGGAATAGGTAGAAGAGGGCTCAAACAGAGAAAATCAGTAGCAATCAACTGAGACCCCATCAAAGTAGTCCAAAATCAATCAAGTAGTTGTCAAAACCCTTTTTGAAAGAGGAGTTTCTCATACATAAAGCAAACAAATCAAACAGAAAGTCTAACATTGCAAGGTTTAGGATCATTAAACAAAAGAACACGAGTTCATTCATAGAATCATAGTGCGTTTGAAGGTCCGGGGTCCCAAAGTGAAACCCTAATCCAGTTTATCAAAGAAACCACCAAATTCTAGGTTTTTAAATCTAATCAAACACAGAAACGAGAAGGCAAGTGAACAGACTCAAGGAGTCTCATGAGAAACAAACAGACCATGATAACAGGTTTGAAACAATCAGAGAGAGAAAATCAATTTGAGCATAAAAGGACACGTTTTGGAAACTCGAAACTTAGACAAGTCCGAAATAGACAAAACATGCTTAACAAGAACACAAAACAGAGTCCAGCAAAGCAAAAGTCAAGAAACTCAATAGTAAACACACATGGTAGAAGAGTGAGGAAAATTTAGCACAGATTAATCATGTGAGCACACATATAAAAGAAAAAAAGGACAGTACATGCGTAATAGAGAAGAAAAACATACGAGCATAATACAAACAAACATCTAAAAGAAAAGAACAACAAGAATCAAAAGACTTTCAGAAACCCTAATTTGAAATCAAACAATTTTTGAAAAGAAAATTTAGGAAAAACACTCAAAACGTCAAGAAGAACATAGAGATTGCACATATCTAAACAAATAACAGTGAAAGAACCTCGAATGGCTTAGGGTTTCAGAGAAACCCTAGAAGTGAGAAAGGCTTGGAAGAACAAGATTAGATCCTGAGTCGAAACGGTCAGGAATCAAGCTTCCAGTGTTTGAACATTCCGAAACGTGGCCGGAAAACGATAGATCTATGAATCTGAGATGGATTTGAAAAGAGATCATCGAGGTCAAGTCTCCAAACCTTGAGTAGCTTAGGCTCCGGGGTGATAGAGGGTGAGCACAGGCCATCCATAGCTGGAGACGCCATGGATTCCGGTGGGAATGAAGTGAGATAAGGTAGGAGGTAATTAGGGTTTAGGAGAGGTTAGACAGCGTTTCAGAGATGAAGGGTTTCAAGGGCGGCGCCTTTGTGCAAATGACCTAGGGTTAGAGGGGTTGGGTGATTAAAAAAGGAAAGGAAGGATATTGGTCGTTGATCAAAATGATCAACGACTCAGATTTAAAAGAAAACCAGGCGGGTTTAGCACTTGGGTCATGGGTTGGGTATTTTTAGGAATTGGGTCATTTAATATGGGGCAGAATTGGGTCGAATTGGGGGCTAAAATTGAAAGAGAGAAGGGCTGTTATTGAAATAGCAATAGGCTAAGTGTTAAATAGCAAAATTTTCCCTTTTTTTATTTTATAAACATAATAATAATAATGATTTTAAAAGCAAATTAAAAATACTGAGCAAAAAATACTATATAAATGTTAATTTAAAAATAGTGGAAATAATTTTATAATTATAAAATGCTATTAATCATAAAATAGACTATAATTGCAATTACATGCAGTTTAGCTTTGAATACCAAATAGATTTGTAAAAATATACAAAAATCACCTTAATTATATTTTGATTTAAATATGAGAATAAAATAAATTACTCATCAAAAAGGATAAATTTGGGAGTAACAATTGATTTTACGCTGTTAAAAATAGACAATAAATTGATTTAAAAACTTTAGAAAAAGTAGGAAAAATGCCAAAAGTTTAGCTATGCCTATATATGCCTATATATGCTATTTTGAGGATATTTTGAATATATGAAAAGGTATAGGGAAAAATTGGGTATCAATAGCTGCCCATCTTTGCCCGGGAAGGATGAAAGAGTTGTCGGGTAAAGATATAATGACCTATTTTAACCGAAAGAAACGATTTGAAAGGTTTTGACCGAGCTCTGGTTCCCAAGCTGCCTACATATCCCTAGTTTTACAGGAATCAGGTCATATGTAGTTCGAGATGCACCGACGGAATGTGCCGATGGATGTTTTGAAAAGACGGACGCAATATTTAGGTTAGGGAAAGGTGGTAAGGGACCGATGGGTTGCGAGAACTGGAGCATAATCGCTCCTGCTGTAATGCTATTGCCTGCTGATGTACCTGCAATTGATTAATACAAGCATATCATCCGGAATTTAAACGTGATGCAGGTTCCCATTGGACCATGAATGTTGCCTTCGGACGGTTGATATGACATTCTCAGATCATGACGTCCTGGGCCATAAAGCACATAATAAAGGATTCGCAGGCTATGAAATGACTATCTCGAGCTATGACAATGGTGCCTCCGAACAATGATGCCTTTGAATAATAATGTGCAGGATATAAAGTGGGTCCTCGGGCCATGCCATGGTGTTCTCGGGCTTTGAAGATGGTACCTCCGAACAATGACGCCCTTGTATGGTTTGGCGGTATTTCAGCCCATGAAATGCAAGATTTGGCGATGTTTCAGTTGATGCAAAAAATTTAAATGGTGATATTTCAGCCGACATAAATTTAAATAAAGATGGCGATGTTTCAGCTGACGTGAAGGTTAAATCTAAGTGGCGATATTTCAGCCGACAGAATTTTAAATAACGCTGGCGATGTTTCAGCCGAAGGATAAAAATATAAATGGCAATATTTTAGCTGACATAAATTTAAATCAAACTGGAGATGTTTCAGCCGATGTGGAAAAATGTAAGGTGTTGATATTTCAGCCGACAGAAAGCATAAGTATATAGATGATAGGGATTTAAATATAAATGGAGATCTTTCAGCCGATACCGAGAATTAAATAAAGTTGGCGATATTTCAGCCGACATAAAGATTTAATAGAGTTGACGATATTTCAGCCGTGCAAAGATTTAAATAAAATTGGTGATATTTCAGCCGTACAAATATTTAAATAGAGTTGGCGATCTTTCAGCCATGCAGGCATAAATAAAAGTGGTGATATTTTAGCCGACATAAAGATTTAATAGAGTTGGCGATATTTCAGCCGTGCAAAGATTTCAATAAAGTTGGCGATATTTCAGCCGTGCAAAGATTTAAGTAAGAGGTGGCGGTATTTCAGCCATGTAAGAGAGATAAAGTGGCGATATTTTAGCCATGCGGGATTTAAATAAGGTTGGCGATCTTTCAGCCATGCGGATGGAGGTAGAGTTTAAGCTCGGAAGGCAGAAAGGTAGCCTTATGCAATGCAATAAAATGCAAGACGGAGACAACTCTTAGTCTCGGAAGGCAGAAAGGTAGCTTTATGCGATGCAAGGAAATGCAGGATGGAGACAATGCTTAGCCTTGGAAGGCAGAAAGGTAGCCTTATGCAATGCAAGGAAATGCAGGATGGAGACAACGCTTAGTCTCGGAGGGCAGAAAGGTAACCTTATGCAATGCAAGGAAATGTAGGATGGAGACAATGCTTAATCTCGGAAGGCCCAAAGGTAGCCTTATGCAATGCAACGAAATGCAGGATGGAGACAACGCTTAGTCTCGGAAGGCAGAAAGGTAGCCTTATACAATGCAAGGAAATGCAGGATGGAGACAACGCTTAGTCTCGGAAGGCAGAAAGGTAGCCTTATGCAATGCGATAAATAAAGGTAAGGAGTAGCAAAATCTCTTAGCTGAGAGGTGATAGATGTCAATTAGTTTGTCCTTGCGGCTGCCGGTGATGTTGCGGGCAAATAACGCTCGATAATGAGGGATGATTCTAGGAATGGTATTCCTGAAAAATATGAGCTTGTAATCGTATCTAATGACTTTATGTCTGGGGTGCCTGAATCTAAAGAAAAATCGTGAGTTTTATAAAAGGGGAAGGTTAGTTCGTCTTCTCGTGGACTGCACTTGTCCTACTCGGCACCTGCTTTCCTTTGGGGTAACGTTGCTAAACAAAGCTATTTTGACCGTAGACATGCATGGTTTAGTAAAATAATAAAATACGATGCAAATAAATAATAAATAAAACAATTTTAGATGAACCGATGACTGCGACATGGTTCAAGATATTGCGACCTCTTTTGCTCCGGAATTTTGAGGGTCCTCCTCAAAATTTTGCCCCAGTTTACTGGACTGGTGCCTCTGACGGCTGCATGTGATGATTGGCAAAGATCAACTTCGAAATTTTGAGGGTCCTCCTCAAAATTCTGCCCCAGTTTCCAATGTTGGGGGAAATACATTTTTTTTATTGAATGGTGACCGAACCCATAAGGCTGCCTACTTATCCCCTCTAAAACAGGAATCAGGTCAGGCGTAGTTCAATTTACATCATAAAGGAATCATAATGGTTACACATAGTATCGCTTCACTACATCTGAATTGATCGGCTTCGACCAAACTTCTCCGTCCATTTCTGCGAGTATGAGGGCCCCTCCGGTTAGAACCCGGTGAACCACGTGCGGGCCCTGCCAGGTAGGAGAGAACTTCCCCTTGGCTTCGTCTTGGTGCAAAAAAATCTTCTTCAGTACTAGCTGCCCTGGCGCGAACTGCCTTCGCCTGACTCTTTTGTTGAAAGCTCTGGCCATTCTATTTTGATAAAGCTGACCGTGACAAACTGCATTCAGTCTCTTTCCGTTTATAAGGGCTTATTGCTTGTAGCAACTTTTTACCCATTATGCATCTTCAAGTTCTGCTTCTTGCATAATTCTTAGGGAAGGAATCTATACTTCGGCTAGGATGACTGCTTCAGTACCACAAACTAACATATAAGGAGTCACCCCAGTTGATGTGCGAACAGTGGTACGGTATCCCAATAGAGCAAATGACAGCTTCTCATGCCACTGCTTGTGTTTCTCTATCATTTTCCTTAGTATCTTCTTAATGTTCTTATTGGCCGCTTCCATGACTCCATTCATCTGGGGTCTGTAAGCTGTAGAATTCTTGTGCTTGATCCTGAATTTCTCACACATTGCTTTCATCAGGTCACTGTTGAGATTGGAACCATTATCTATAATGATTTACTCTGGGATGCCAAACCGGCAAATTGTATGGTCGCAGACAAAGTCTGCCACAACCTTTTTGGTTACCGCCTTATATGATGCTTCTTCAACCCATTTAGTGAAGTAATCAATTGCCACCAGAATGAACCTGTGAACGTTTGATGCGGCAGGCTCGATAGGTCCAATCACATCCATTCCCCAAGCGATGAACGGCCATGGTGAGCTTGTTGCATTAAGCTCGTTAGGAGGTACCTTTATCATTTCTGCATGGATCTGGCAACGATGGCATTTCTGAACATACTGGATGTAGTCCGTCTCCATAGTCATCCAGAAATAACCGGCCCGGAGTATTTTATTGGCTAAGACAAAACCATTCATATACGGACCACAGGTCCCTGCATGAACTTCCTGCAACAACCTGGATGCCTCCAGTGCTTCGACGCATCTTAGTAGTCCTAAATCGGGAGTCCCCCTATACAGGATTCCTCCGCTGTGAAAGAAGTGATTGGATAAACTTCATAGTGTGCGCTTTTGTGTGGTGTTTGCAAGTTTTGGATATTCTCCTGTTACAAGATATTTCTGAATGTCATGAAACCATGGTTTCTCGTTTACCTCTTCCTCGACATGAACACAATAGGTAGGTTGATCCTGGATTTTTATCGGGATGGGATCAATGAAGTTCTTATCTGGACGCCGAATCATGGATGATAGAGTGGCTAATTCATCGGCGAACTCATTCTGAACTCTGGGGACATGCCAGAATTCTGTCTTTGTAAACCTTTTCTTCAACTCTTGTACATGATGCAAGTATGGTAGTATTTTGGAGTTCTTGGTTGCCCATTCCTTTCGGACCTGATGTATGAGCAAATCTGAGTCCTCGATTACTAGTAACTCCTGAACGTTCATGTCAATGGCTAGTTTGAGCCCTAAGATACAGGCTTCGTACTCGGCCATGTTGTTGGTTCAAGGGAACCTGAGTTTGGTGGACATCGGGTAATGCTGACCTTTTTCTGATATTAGGACCGCTCCTATGCCAACTCCTTTAAAATTTGTTGCTCCATCTAAAAATATTCTCCAGCCATCATAGGATTCTGCAATGTCTTCTCCTATGAAAGAGACATGTTCATCAGGAAAATACGTCTTTAGAGGCTCGTATTCTCCACCAACGGGATTTTTGGCAAGATAATCGGCTAGTGCTTGTCCTTTGATCGCTTTTTGTGTCACGTAGACAATATCAAACTCACTCAACAA
The DNA here is from genome assembly GCA_026770625.1 of Nicotiana glauca. Taxonomy (NCBI): domain Eukaryota; kingdom Viridiplantae; phylum Streptophyta; class Magnoliopsida; order Solanales; family Solanaceae; genus Nicotiana; species Nicotiana glauca. Next base: position 76,347 of record MU671131.1, on the reverse strand, counting down.
TATTTTCCATTTGGACAGTTTTCCCATAGGCATGGGCTTCTGAAAGATGTACTTGAACGGATCCATCCTTGATACGAGATAAGTAGTGTAGGCACAAAATAATGCCTCAACATCTTAGCTACCCAAGTCAGAGCACAACAGGTGCGTTCTAGCAGGGAATACTGAGCCTCGTACGGGGTTAACTTCTTATTGAGATAGTAGATGGCTTGCTCCTCTATCCCCATTTCATCATGTTGTCCCAAAACACAACCGAATGCTCCATCCAGTATTGCAAGGTAGAGCAATAGCGGTTTACCCGATTCGGGCGGAACCGGGACTGGTGGTGTTGACAGGTATTCCTTGATTCCGTCGAAAGCCTTTTGACAATCATCAGTCCACTTAGTGGCGGCGTCCTTTTTCAACATCTTGAAGATTGGTTCACAAATGATGGTGGACTGGGTTATGAACCGGCTGATGTAGTTGAATCTTCCCAAGAAACTCATAACCTCTTTCTTGTTCTTTGGCGGTGGCAATTCCTGAATGGCCTTAACCTTTGACGGATCGAGTTCTATTCCCCATCAACTTACGATGAACCTAAGCAGTTTTCCGACAGGAACCCCGAATGCACATTTGGCGGGATTCAATTTTAGGTTCTACCTTCTTAATCTGTTGAAGAACTTTCTCAAATCTTCTATGTGGTCCGTGGATTTCATAGATTTGATTATGACATCATCTACATACACCTCGATCTCTTTGTGTATCATGTCAAGGAAAATAGTAGTCATGGCCCTCATGTAGGTGGCCCCAACATTCTTTAATCCAAACGGCATCATCTTGTAACAATACATTCCCAATGGCGTAATGAAAGCTATTTTCTTCGCATCTTCTTCATCCATCCATATCTGATGATATCCAACAAAACAATCGACAAATGACTGCAGCTCGTGCTTAGCGCAGTTGTCAATCAGGATGTGTATTTTTGGCAGTGGGAAGTCATCTTTCGGACTGGCCCGGTTGAAGTCCCGGTAGTCGATACAGATTCTGACCTTTCCGTCCTTCTTTGGCACTGGCACAATGTTAGCTAACCATGTCGGGTATTCCACTACCCTGAGGACCTTGGCTTTGACTTGCTTTGTGACTTCTTCCTTTATTTTTAAAGTCATGTTCGGCTTGAACTTTCTAAGCTTCTGCTTTACCGGCGGACATGTCGGATCTGTTGGCGATTTATGAGCTACAATGGATGTACTGAGACCGGTCATATCATCATATGACCAGGCAAATATGTCCTCATACTCTTTCAAGAACTCCGTGTACTCTTATTTTTTCGACGGTGACAGGTGAACACTGATGCGCATTTCCTTGACATTCTCTGTATCCCCCAGGTTGACAACCTCGGTTTTGTCCAAGTTAGACTTAAGTCTATTCTCAAAATCCTCAATCTCTTTAACAACCTCTTCTGGTATTTCATCCTCTTCTGAATTTATGTCCGTTTGTTGCGTTATCTTGTCGCATGTCGCATTCATCGGTTCATCAAGATAAGTAATAGTAATGTTGTGTAAAAGTAAAAATAAAGGACATAGAAAAATAATCAGAGCGAGATTTAAATAAGGAATTGAAATGCTTTGATAAATGCCGAAAACTTTTTTGAACATCAGGGCTCTTTCCAAAATTTAGAGATAATACTGAAAGAAAATCAACTAATGAAAAAGTAAAAGATAATGCATAATGCTTTGTTCAGCCTTGCTACCCCGAAGCTCTCCGGGCCTTGGTGACGCTGATGGACCAATTGTTGAGGCATTCTTCTCGGTTCACTGCCTCTATGGAAGGGCCTTCCTCCCCTTCCTCCTCGAGAATGACGTGACAGTCCATGTTTCCATCTTCCAAGAACAAATTATTCATTGCGGTTAATGCTTCATCTTCCTCTGACCCATATATGATGTCGGCCGGCTGGAAAGTCTGTTCCAGGTGTGGTATCGGGTGCTCCAACGGATAATAAGGGCCGCACCATGGTGGAGACCAGTTCTGGAATTCTTCCCAAGTATATCCATACCCTAACCCAAAAGTGGTGCCATGCTTCTTCAGTTTGATAGGCTTGGAGATTCCCTGAAGGTTCTTGCCGAACCCTTTGCCGGGTTCATACCCGCTCCAATTCAGGGTACTTTCTATCTTGTTATCCCACCATTTATCTTTGTCCACGGCGTTGACTCGCTCAATGTGGTGGTACGTTTCTCCTCCTAGCTTCCTTCTCCCTTCAATTGCTGGGATGGTTTGACGATTGTATATGGGGTTACTCTCATCACCATGAATGATCACCTCTTGGTGATTCCATTCGAACTTCACTGCCTGGTGCAGAGTAAAGGCTACGGCTCCAACGGCGTGGATCCAGGGTCATCCCAGTAGCAGGTTGTAGGATGCTGGGATGTCTATCACTTGAAAATCAACATCGAACAAAGTTGGCCCCATTTGTAAACATAGACTGATCTCCCCAATAGTGGACCCTTAGGAGCCATCAAAGGCTTTGACGTTGATAGCCCATCCTTAATTTCATGCATGCTCTTCCCTAATGTTCTGAAGGTCACCAATGGACAAATGTTGAGGCTGGATCCTCCGTCAATCAAAGTTCTGGTGATGAAATAGTCCTCGCATTGCATAGTGATGTGCAACACTTTGTTGTGTCCTGAACCTTCTGGGGTAACTCATCCTCATGGAAAGTGATCTTATGACTCTCCAATACCTGCCCGACCATGTTTGCCATCTCACCTCCAGTTATATTGCTGGGTATATACGCCTCGCTTAGTATCTTCATCAAGGCATTATTGTGTGTCTCGAAGCTTTGCAATAGAGCCAGAATGGAGATCTACACTAGTGTTTTGTTCAATTGGTCAGCAACTGAATATTCTTTCACATGTATCTTCTGCCAGAGATCATCAGGTCCAGTTTCAATAGGCCGTCTAGAGGCCTGCATACTTGATACAACTAAGTGCTCCGGAGTATAAATTCTACAAGTCCTGGTCATACCCTGCGCTATAATTGCTTATCCAGACCTAGTTTTTCCCTTTTTCCATGCCTCGACGGTGTAATCCTAAGGAATGGCCTGTGTGTGGAATGGCATTATGGCTGACATCGCTCAGGAATGGGCACTCTCGTTTTGGGTGGCAATACCGCAACTTTGAATGGTACTTTTGGAGCCCCAAACTCCACCTCAGTCGGCTCTGTGGTCCTTTTAGATGACGATGCTTCAAACTCGAGAGGCACAGACATGTTTACTTCAGCATCTCCAGAGGGTTGGATTTGGACTACAATTGGATTCAATGTGATGGTCGGTTTCTTGGGCTCGTCACCTTCGTCTATTAATCCAATTGACCCTTTGGGGTCCCAATCATCTTCTACTTTGATCATATGCACATCACCACCCTTATGATCAGGCAAAGGATTATTGCGAACATTAGGAGCAAGTTCCTTGGCCACGATGATTTTGCTGTCAATCAGAGCTTGGATTTTGTCTTTCAGAGATCGGCACTCATCAATGGTATGCCCTTTCATGTCGGAATGGTACGCACATGTTTTATTTGGATTGACCCACTGGGAAGGATTATTTGGAGTTTTGGCAGGTATTGGGGTGACATAACCGGCTGCTTTGAGTCTTTCATATAATTGGTCGATTGGTTCGGCGATGGCGGTGTATTGCTTGGTAGGTCTACGGTCGAAGTTAGGGCGTGGCCTGGAAATGTTTTGGCGGGTGGAAGGTGACTGGTAATGAGTATTATAGGCTTGGTAGACGGGTGCAGGTTGGGAATATTTTGGTGAAGTGGGTTGGTATGGAGATGGTTGGTAAGCGGGCGACAGAATTTTGTAAGAAGGCGGAGGTGCTCGGTAGTTGGGAATAGGCTGGTATGTGAGAGGGGGTACCGGGTAGGCTTGGTATTTTATGGGTGACTTGTTTCTTTATGCAACCATCACGGCGCTTACAACATTTTTCTTTGATGTGCCTCCAGATTGTAGGGCCTTGTTGGTAGCCTGTAGTGCCTCAAAGTTAGCGACCATTCTGCTCTTAATTGCCTCTTCAATTCTTTCTCCTACCTTGATAATATCGGAGAATTTTTGGCCATCTATCAACATCAACCTCTCATAGTATTGCGGATCCTGTGCTCGGATGAAAAATCAATTCATTTGTTCTTCCTCTAAGGCCAGCCTGACCTTGGCAGCCTCGGATCTCCATCGAGTAGTATACTCACGGAATGTCTCGGCGGGTTTCTTTTTCAGGTTCTGGATGTAGAAGATATCTGGTGCATTCTCTGTATTGAACCTGAATTTGTCCATGAAATCGGACGGCATTCCAGCCCAGCTCATCCACTTCTTGGGATCTTGGCTAATGTACCAAGATAGCGCATCGCCTTTCAAACTTCTCATGAATAGTTTCATGCGAATCTTCTCAGCTCTTCCTACGCAGACCAGTTTATCACAATATGTCCTCAAATGGACTCTAGGATCCCTCGAACCATCAAACATTTTGAACTTGGGAGGTTTGTACCACTCCGGTAGTTCAACATCTGGCTGAATGCAAAGATCCTCATAATTCAGCCCTTCAATGCCTTTGCTTCCTTCAACGCCCTGGACTCGACTAGTCAATTTCTTGAGCTCGGCGGCGAGGTTCTTGAGGAGAGAGTCTTTGTCATCAAACTCTGGCATGTTTGTAATAGGTTGAGTGTACTGTGGCATGGTTTCCACATATATGGGAGTGTGGTGGGGATGATCATTTGATGGTTCAGGGATGAGGAGTGGAGTGTTTTTGAGATATGTGTTGCAATGAGTAGCAGGATATTTCTGTGGCTTTGTGATATTCTGTGGAGGTATGGGTTGTTGAGCAAATGGAAAGTTGATGTATGGGGTCATGAGGGAGAATGACAGACTTGCCAAGTTCCGAACTTGGTCCAATTCTTCTTGAAATTTCAGTAACTTTTGTTCGAGTTGAGCGGCACTCTCTCTGGATACCTTAACACCCTGAGGAACCTCTACCATTTCATCTGAGTCGTCCTTTCTGATGTTGTTCACGTTCTCCATCTTTGCTTTATTCTTGCTTTTGATAAAGCTTGGAGGAGGAGGAAGAGGTGGAAGGCCCTTAGATCTTGTGGAGTAGGATGACGATGCCAGAATTCACGAACTAACCTTTGGGGAGGGGAATAAAAATGAAAATAAAAATAGCAAAAGGTAACAAGGTAGTGGGGATTCTGAGGAGAAAAACATTGCAGTATTTAAACACATAGTGCAAGAATATAAATCGTGTCCTAATTTTGGAGCCTCGTTGTGCCCGAGGTAGGCCTAGCGACAAGTTGATTTGGAGAACTTATAATGCTAAATGCCTAATTTTATTGATAAAAATAAGACGAATCCCAAAACGACACTAAAATTGCATAAAGATAAAAACATCACTAATGGACATTGGCCTTATTATATATTAGAGCGGAAAATAACAAAAACTCCTAACTACTTAGTCCCAGAAGGACCTTCCCCAGACTCGGCATCTTTGGCTCCATTGAGCAGCGTCACCAGCGCACACAATCCCAGCAGTAAATACGCCCCAGACAAATGTCCTCCTTCATTACCCTCGGCGTTTTGGCAACTCTCGATCCTCCGGATGAACTTCCCTTCCAGCTCTACTAACCCATGCTCCAAATTCCCTAAGCGCTTGTTGGCTCTGACAGCCATATCTTTCCATTCCTCGATCATCTTTTGATTTGCCTCTTGAATCTTTTGATGCTCACTCTTGCACTCCCTGAGCCTTTTGCGCAACTGGTTGTACGTAACTTGTATCTTAGCCCTTTCGTCGATGACCCTGTGACCTCGAACAGACCCAGGTTGTCTTAACCCAGCATGATCTTCTTTTAGCCAATCTGGATAGTATAAAGTGTAGCCGGCATAATACCTGTCAGGTTCTATGGAATCCCTCTCTAGGACGATCTTGTTGTTCCACATTTGTTGAGCCTGACATTTGTATGGGATGTCGTCTTCTTGGAAATCAGCCCTAAAACAACTCATCTTCTCGACCATGGTACGACTTGCTTTCTCCCTGCCTGCCTCATGACTCGGAGAGGGACATAGGGATGAGTTCCCCTCAGACTAATGAGTACAAGGAATGGAGCGTCGCGAGATCGGATGATGAACTCTCCAGTGGGGAACCATTCGAACATCCATTGCACCGTGTATTCTTTCACGTTTTCAAACAACTCTACCCATCCTCAAGCATCCCCCGGCCGAGCAAACATGTCAGGCATATAGTTCATTCTGTTAGGATGGTGAAAGGCTATATGATAATTCCACTGCCTTCGCTGAAGCTCTTGACGTATCGACCCTTTTGGAGATATTCTATAAGCCACAGTTGGAGTAATAAATTGCAACCCTCAAAATGATTGGCCCCCCGTTGGCAATTTCCCAAAGATCGGTAGATTTCTGCAACAATCACGGGCACTATGTTGAAAGGCTGCCCTTCAAACCCCTCCATTAGTGTCTTGGTGACCATGGCTAGTCTGGTATGGATCCTAGCCTTCTTCATAAGGAAAACTATCATTCCCAAGAAGCAAAACATGAAGACGAACACTCTCCTGTGGATATGCCCCAATGATGTGAGGGTGAATTCATCTGGATAGGTACGGTAGGACTTTCTATGACCATACCTCTCGTACAAGTAGTCGAAGGGAACATAGGAATCCTTCAAACAAGTCAAATCTAAATTTTTCGTCAACCCCATCATTTTGAAAAAACCCTTACCCTTGCGGTTTTCTGGCATTAGCAAACCCGGAGTCTCCCAAGGAATACCGGCTAATCCTCCTATTTCCTCGAGCAGAGGGGTCATTTCAAGGTCCCCAAATCGAAATACCGACCTATCACTATCCCAGAATAAGGTCGCAACCTCTATGATTCTATTGTCCGGTCGAATTTCCAGAAGAGAGGGTAAATTTCCCAAATACTTGCGGACAAGAGTCCGGTCTCTGGAATGAAGGTCATCCCACCATCTTAGCAACCTTGGGTGGATATTGGTTACTATACCGAATCTGGGGATTTCGTGCCTCATTTCCTGCAAAACAAAGTGTTAGTCCCTCAACCCCGCTAGACTCGACTATTTAAATCAATAATTGGCATAAACAACATTTAGTTCTCCAAATAAATGCACAGAGTATGGTGTACTTTGGATAAGGCTATCTTAAAGAGTCATTATATGGACAACATAACTGACTCGACTAGGTTTGACAGTGAGGGAAAGGGACAGAACCATCGACTGCACCGCTGATCGACTAGTTTTACCGCAAATACGCTTTTGCCAGAATTTATGGGGTAATAATATTGGAAGAGCGCAACAATCTCATCAAGCATTGCTATGGTATTTGTTTGGCACGAGTGGAATGTGATGTTAAAGATGCAATTACAAGAATTAAACAAATTGTCACGTATTTTCATGTTCATAATGATTACAATAATTGCTCAAAAATTACAACGGTATTGAAGGAAACAGTAAATGAAAGAGTTAAATAAAAAGGAAACAAAAGACAAGTCAGTTTCGAATAAAGGCATTAAATAAAGCAATAAAAGAAAATAATAAAGTCACATATAACATGCAATGGTAAAAGCTTAAAGAGTCCCCAGCAGAGTCATCATGCTGTCGACGCCCCCTTTTTCTCTAAAAGTGAAATCGGGTTTACGATACTTGGGAAGACAGCTCTATTCCCGTTTGGGGAATTGGGTTTTTGGATTTTGAAGAGTCGCCACCTAATGGTTAAGTGCATTAGGACACTAAGAGTTTTGAGTTGGAAAACCAGAGTTCGGGTAAGGGCTAGAAATTACCTCAAGGGGAAGGTGTTAGGCACTCCCCAAGATCCACTGCTGTGGTTCCCGGCCATGCTATAATTATGACTTTAAATGTAAACAACAAATAAACATACAAGACAACTTTCACGTAATGATTTCAAACAAAGGGAAGTGCAAAAGTTAAACATGCTGAAATTTGGGAATAGTCTACTATTTAAGGAATATACAAGTACGGAAAATGGGGTCAAATAATTGGTACAAATAATAAAACAAAGGAATGCAATGGGGGCAAAAATTTGGAAAAGAAACAGTACTGGAAATTTAATAACCAAAAGAGATTTTAAATAATTAAAGTGCAAGGGGGAGTTTAAAAGAACTGAAAATTTTAGAGGAAAGTCTAAAAAAGAAAAAGAAAAAGAAAAAAAAGAAGTAAACACATAAAGAGGGAGGGAGGGTCATAGGTTTATAAATAACATGGATCACCCCACGCAACACCTGGTAACCATTTATACACGTAGTGTTATCGCGTGATCATCATATCCATGTCTACCCTTTCCCACCCGTGAAAGCATTAAGCACGAATTCGTCTCGATTATTATTGCGTGCTATTACCCGTCCCATTCCTATCAGTCCCGGAGGCATATAGGACTACTAATCCTAAAGGGAAGGGATGTTGGGCTTTTTTGCAGTTTCAAAGGTAAAAATTCTAAGGCGACAGTCAAAACACACATAGCAAATCTAGGGAGAGAGCATAAACAAATAAGGCTTAAACAGGCCTCCTTAGATCAAATAAAATCATGTAGCTTAGCATGTCTTACATGTACTGATTAGGTCAAAATTTATGCTTACTGTTAGGCAGGTGGGTTCATCACATTATTTTTAGGCAAGAAATTCACATTAGGCTCGCCTGGCTGCAACTTATCGAAGGCCAACGTAATTAATTAACTACATATTTATTTGCCAACGTGATGACCTATAGACATGGCATCTACAAATTTGAGGAACAATGCATATTGATTTAGGAAAAACATTATCAGTCACTGAAAAAAGAAGGAGTTTCAGCGCGTGACCATGAATTTTATAGCTGGTAATTCATTATTACTACAGGTCTTAAACTTGTAACAAGTAAGGCAATTTTGATTTGATTAGTTCCTATAGGCATGCTTTCTACGCGTTTATCAGCTTTAGAGCACATTTGAAGACATAATAAAAAATGCAGAAACCCTATAGGCATGACATGTAAATGCTAGATTTTGCATGAACCTGACATCTGATTGCTTCATTTTTTATTATTACGACCTATAAACATATTTGCATAATGAGAAGTGGACGCGTCAAAATTAGAAAGGACTTGCAGACATGTTTTTCTTTTTTGTGCGTCCTATAGACATGGAACCTATATGTGAGAATGTAGAAATCCTATAAACATGTTATCTATAGAGGAGGATGCTGAAATTAGAAATCCCTATAGGCAGGTTATCTATATGCGAATATTCCTATAGACATGATGTCTACATGCTGAAATTAGAAATCCTATAGGCATGATATCTACCCCTTTTTGCATACATGGTTATCCTTCCCATTTCACTAATCACCCCAGAGATTATTACAAAGTTTTATTACAGACCAAAATGATTTGAAAAGAAATCACGAAACAATATTACAATCAGAGCTCCTAAGTTGGATCCAAGGAGCCTAATTCGAACTCAAAGTCTAACAATATGGTATGAGCTAACAGCCAGGATCATGTTCCAAAGCCTTTCTCTTACCCAGGGTGTGTCAAAGTTCCAAGGAGTTTCAGGAACTCCAGGCAATGCTTACACCCAGGTATCATGCAAAACATTGAATCTGAGTGCAGTGTGGAAGAGCCAGCCCTCCAATGTCCAAGTTCAGAGGAAACTCAAGGTCCTAAAGCAAGGCTCATTAGAGGGGGGCCGAACTTAGAATCTAGGAACAAGTGTGAGTGCAATACAGGGATTAGGGAATGCCAGGTCAGGCTGGAGGGTCATGACCAACCATATGGTAGGCTGGCACACCCCTGCCCAACCTGTTAGCCAAACAATTAAGAGTTGGACCTATTGAAGGTCAGGCAATGGACTGGACAGTGATCAGGACACTGCCAGACCAAAGTCTCAAACTCAGTATACTTAAAAAGGGAAATGAGGATGGGAATTGAAAAGGCTTAGGACTCAGAGAGCCCAGTTCATGTCCATGATCAATAAGTATTGCCATGTTTTTGAACCATAACTCAGCCACACAAGGGGGATTAAGGGTAGAGATTCATATAAGAACAGAAACAAAGAAAGAAGAAAGCTGGCAGAAAGTTATATCATTTAGACAATAAGCCAAACAAAGGGTGAACTGTAGAATAAACACATAGGGGGAGAGGCAAAAATTAAACATAGAATATACCAGTTTTCAGAAAAGCAAAGCAAAGAAAGTAGGATTCTTGCAAACAAACCACAATCAGAGAGAGAAAACTTTATGTCTGAATGAGTTCAGAGCAAGAACTCGAGTGTTTGTGTGAGAAAAAGTATTCAGTTGGAAATAGTGTGAAAGTATTCAAAATTGATTGTGTCAAAAATTTACTGTTTTATTTTTTATTTTTTTTCTCCCTTTTCTCCCTCCCCTAAGGTGCAGAAGGGCAACCCCTTTTATAGTGTAGAAGAACAAGCAAGAAAGGTAAGAAGACCTTTAAAAATCAGTGTCAAATATTCTCCCTAAGTTAGGGGATTCAATTTCAAATGGGAGAATATAAATAAGGAAAGGAACTTTGAGTAAAATCTTTCATAGTAGCATAAGAAAGGGGAAATACATAAGGTATATTTAAGGAAAGCATTCAACAGTACTCGATTTATAAAGAGAAAGGAAAGGGAATCAGTCAGACAACTAACAAAATCAAAGTAAACAGGTTTGATTCGAATGAACCCGGTCAGGAATAGGTAGAGGAGGGCTCAAACAGAGAAAATCAGTAGCAATCAGCTGAGACCCCATCCAAGAAGTCCAAAATCAATCAAGTAGTTGTCAAAAACCTTTTTGAAAGAGGAGTTTCTCATATATAAAGCAAACAAATCAAACAGAAAGTCTAACATTGCAAGGTTTAGGATCATTAAACAAAAGAACACGAGTTCAGTCATAGAATCATAGTGCGTTTGAAGGTCCGGGGTCCCAAAGTGAAACCCTAATCCAGTTTATCAAAGAAACCCTCAAATTCTAGGGTTTCAAATCGAATCAAACATAGAAACGAGAAGGCAAGTGAACATACTCAAGGAGTCTCATGAGAAACAAGCAGACCATGATAACAGGTTTGAAATAATCGGAGAAAGAAAATCGGTTTAAGCATAAAAGGACACATTTTGGAAACTCGGAACTTAGACAAGTCCGGAATAGACAAAACATGCTTAACAAGAACAGAAACAGAGTTCAGCAAAGCAAAAGTTAAGAAACTCAATAGTAAACACACATGGTAGAAGAGTGAGGAAAATTTAACATAGATTAATCATGTGAGCACACATATAAAAAAAAGGACAATACATGCGTAATAGAGAAGGAAAACATACGAGCATAATACAGACAAACATCTAAAAGAAAAGAACAGCAAGAATCAAAAGACTTTCAGAAACCTAATTTGAAATCAAATGTTTTTTGAAAAGAAAATTTGGGAAAAACACTCAAAACGTCAAGAAGAACATAGACATAGAACAGATCTAAACAAATAACGGTGAAAGAACCTCGAATGGCTTAGGGTTTTAGAGAAACCCTAGAAGTGAGAAAGGCCTGGAAGAATAAGATCAGATCCTAAGTCGAAACGGTCAGGAATCAAGCTTCCAGTGTTTGAACATGCTGGAAGGTGGCCGAAAAACCATAGATCTACGGATCTTAGATGGATCTGAAAAGAGACCATCGAGGTCAAGTCTCCAAACCTTGAGTAGCTTAGGATCAGGGGTGATAGAGGGTAAGCACAGGCCATCCATGGCTGGAGATGCCATGGATTCCGGTGGGAATGAGGTGAGATAAGGCGGGAGGTGATTAGGGTTTAGGAGAGGTTAGAGAGCATTTCAGAGACGAGGGGTTTCAAGGGTAGCGCCTTTGTGCAAATGAACTAGGGTTAGAGGGGTTGGGTGGTTAAAAAAGGAAAAGAAGGATATTGGCCGTTGATCAAAATGATCAACGGCTCAGATTTAAAAGAAAATCGGGTGGGTTTAGCAATTGGGTCGTGGGTTGGGTATTTTTAGGAATTGGGTCATTTAATATGGGGCGGAATTGGGTCGAATACGGGGCTAAAATTGAAAGGGAGAAGGGATGTTATTGAAATAGCAATAGGCTAAATGTTAAATAGCCAAATTTTCCCTTTTTTATTTTATAAAAATAATAATAAAAATGATTTTAAAAGCAAATTAAAAATACTGAGCAAACAAATACTATATGAATGTTAATTTAAAAATAGATGAAATAATTTTATAATTATAAAATGCTATTAATCATAAAATAGGCTATAATTGCAATTACATGCAATTTAGCTTTGAATACCAAATAGATTTGTAAAAATATACAAAAATTACCTTAATTATATTTTGGGTGTAAATATGAGAAGAGAATAAATTACTCATCAAAAAGGATAATTTTGGGAGTAATTATTGATTTTATGCTATTAAAAATAAATAATAAATTAATTTTAAAAACTTTAGAAAAAGTAGGAAAAATACCAAAAGTTTAGCTATGCCTATATATGCTATGCCTATATATGCTATTTTGAGGATATTTTGAATATATTAAAAGGTATAGGGAAAAATTGGGTATCGACACCCACCTGCTCAGCCAACTAGAGGTGAAGGTCGAGGAGGTAGAGGTTGCCCTATTAGGGGAGGACATGCCAGATACTATGCCATTCATGCCCGTACAGAGGTTGTTTCTTATGATTCTATCATTACAGGTATTGTCCCAGTTTGTTATAGAGATGCATCGACTCTATTCCATCCAGGCTCCACTTATTCCTATGTGTCCTCTTATTTTTCCCCGCATTTGGGCGTATCTCGGGCTTCTTTGAGTTCCCCTATTTATGTGTCTACTATTGTGGGAGATTCTCTTATTATGGACAATGTTTATTGGTCGTGTTTGATTTCTCTCAGTGGTTTTGAGATAAGAGCCGATTTATTATTGCTCAGCATGGTAGATTTTGATATTATCTTGGGTATAGACTGGTTGACGCCCCATTATGCTATTCTTGATTGTCACACCAAGACTATGACGCTAGCTATGCCATGTTTAGTGCAATTATAGTGGAGGGGTACTTTACATTACACTCCCAGTAGAGTTATTTCCTTTCTTAAAGCTTACCGAATTGTTGAGAAGGGGTGTGACACGTATCTAGCTTATGTGAGAGATGTCACTATTGATACCCCTATAGTTAATTCAGTCCCAGTAGTGTAAGATTTCTGTGATATATTTCTAGCAGATCTTTCAGGCATGTCGCACGACAGAGATATTGATTTTGGTATTGAAATGTTGTCAGGCACTGAGCCCATATCTATTCCTCCTTGTCGTATAGCTCCTCCTGAGTTGAAGGAGTTGAATGAACAGTTACAATAATTGCTTTATATGGGCTTTAGTTGGCCAAGTGTGTCACCTTGGGGTGCTCATGTCTTGTTTGTGAAGAAAAATGATGGTTCTATGCATATGTGCATTGATTATCGCCAGTTGAACAAAGTTACCGTGAAGAAATAGTATCCATTGTCTCGTATTGCTGACCTATTTCTTAAGTTATAGGGTGCTCGAGTGTTTTCCAAGATTGATTTGCATTCAGGTAATCATCAGTTGAAAATTGGGAGCCAGATATCCCGAAGACTTCTTTCAGGATTCGGTATAGTCATTACGAGTTCCTTGTTATGTCATTTGGGCTGACCAATGCCCCAGCAGTATTTATTCATTCGATGCATAGTGTATTCCGATCATATCTTGACGCACTCTTCATTGTCTTTATTGATGATATTGTAGTGTACACCTGGAGTCAAGAAGATCATGAGAAGCGCCTGAGGATACTGCTTTAGACCTTGAGAGAAAAGAAATTAGATGCAAAGTTCTCATAATATGAGATCTGGTTGGATTCTATGGCATTCTTGGGTCACTTAGTGTGAAGTGAAGGGATCAAGGTGGATTTGAAGAAGGTGGAATCAGTGTAGAGTTGGCCCACACCATCCTCAGCTACATAGTTGGTGGGTTATTACAGTCGATTTGTTGAGGGGTTCTCATCTATTACAGAACCTATGACCAGGCTGACCCAGAAGGGTGCTCCATTCAGATGGACAGAAGAGTGTGAGGAGAGCTTCCAAAAGCTCAAGACAGCTTTGACTACATCCCCAGTATTGATATTTCCTATAGGTTGGGGGCCTTATACAATCTATTGTGATGCGTCGCGAGTTGGCCTCGGCACAGTATTGATGCAAGATCGTAGGGTGATTGCCTATGCATCTAGACAACTGAAGGTGCATGAATAGAACTATCATGTCCATGACCTTGAGTTAGCTGCTATTGTTCATGCCTTGAAGATTTGGAAGCACTATTTATATAGTGTCCATTGTGAGATCTACACTGATCATCTGAGTTTGCAGCATTTGTTCAAGCAGAAGGATCTTAATTTGCATAAGAGGAGATAGTTATAGGTGCTTAAGGATTATGATATGACTATTTTATACTACTCGATGGAAGGCCAATGTGGTGGCCGATACTTTGCGTTGCCGGGAAGAGAGTTTTGGGAGCTTGTCTTATGTACCTACAACAGAGAAGTCCATGGTGTTGGATTTTTAGGCCTTAGCCAGCCAGTTTGTAAGATTGAATATTTCTGAGCCTAGTCGAGCATTGGCTTGTGTGGTCTCTCAGTCTTCTCTTTATGATCGTATCAGGGAGCTTCAGTATGACGACACACATCTGCTTGTCCTGAAGGACATGGTTCAGCATGATGATGCTAAGGGGGTTACTAATGGGGATAATGGTGCTTTGACGATGCAAGGCAAACTACGTGTACCAAATGCAGATGGTTGGCATGAGTTGATTCTTCAGGAGGTGCACATCTCCCGCTAATCTATTCATCCGGGTGCCGCGAAGATGTATGAGGACTTGAGGTATCACTATTGGTGGTGTAGAATAAATAAGGACATAGTGGAGTATGTTACTCGCTGTTTAACTTTCCAGTAGTTGAAGTATGAGCATCAACGACCGAGTGGATTGCTTTAGAAGTTAGAGATTCCGGAGTGGAAATAGGATAGGATCAGTATGGACTTTGTTGTTGGGCTCCCACGGACTCAGCAAAACTTTGTTGCATTTTGGATAATTGTAGATAGGCTGACCAAGTCAGCTCAGTTCCTTCCTATGATGACTAATTATTCTTTCCGAGCAGCTAGCTTAAGTTTATATTTGAGAGATTGTCATACTTCATGATGTGGCAGTATCTATCATCTCTGACTAGGGTACGCAGTTTACATCACGCTTCTGGAGAGCTGTACAACAAGAATTAGGTACTCGGGTGGAATTGAGCACAACATTTCACCTCCAAACAGACAAACAGCCCGAGCACACTATTTAGAATCTTGAGGATATGCTCCGTGCTTGTGTGATGGAGGTTGGAGGTTCTTGGGATCGGTTCTTTCCACTTGTAGAGTTTTCCTAAAACAATAGTTATCAGTCTAGCATTAAGATGGCACCGTTTGAGGCTCTGTATGGTAGGTGGTGTAGAACCCCGGTGGGTTGGTTCGAGCCCAACGAGTCTATATTATTGGGCGTAGACTTGGTTAAGGATGCTATGGAGAAGGTTAAGGTGATTTAGGATAGACTTCGCACAACCCAGTCCAAACAAAAGAGTTATGCAGACTAGAAGGTTCACGATGTTTTATTTATGGCTGGAGAGCGGGTCTTGCTTCGGGTATCGCCTATGAAAGGCATTATGAGATTTGGAGAGAGGGCAACTTGAGCCCAAGGTCTATTGACCCCTATGAGGTGTTGCGGCGTGTTAGGGAGGTTGTTTATAAGCTTGCCTCACCTCCCAGCTTGGCAGGAGTTCATCCGGTATTTCATGTTTCGATTCTCCGGAGGTGTCACGGTGATCTGTCTCACATGTTGAAATTCAGCTCAATTCAGTTGGACAAGAATCTATCTTATGTTGAGGAGCCAGTGGCTATATTGGATGGACAGGTTCAAAAGATGAGGTCAAAGAGCATTGCATCAATAAAGGTTCAATGGTAGGGTCGCCCGTTGAGGAGGCGATATGGGAGATCGAGCAGGATATGCGCAGCCTTTATCCTCATCTTTTTAGCACTTCAGGTATGTCTCTATGCTCGTTCAAGGATGCACAAATGTTTTAAGAGGGGGAGGATGTAACGACCCACCGGTCATTTTGAGAATTTATGCCCCGATCCTCTATTAATTACTTCCCCATATCTATTTTCTACTATTGTGATTTGCAGGGATGATTCATTTTGAGTTTCGGAGTGTTTTGGGGCACTTAGTCCCTAAATAAGAGCTTAAGTCTTAAAATTTGGGCCGTAGTTGGAATAATGTGAAGACGGCTCTGTAATGGAATTATGTCAATTTTGTTAGCTTCGTTGGGTGATTTTGGGCTTAGGGGTGTGTCCAGATTGTGTTTTTGAGGTCCGCAACTCATTTAGGCTTGAAATGGTGAAAGTTGAATTTTTGGAGTTTCGTGCCGATAGTGGAATTTTTGATATTGGGGTCAGAATCTGATTCCCAAAGTTGGAGTAGGTCCGTAGTGTTAAATATGTCTTATGTACAAAATTTGGGATCAATCGGACATGGTTTGGTTGGTTTCGGCATGTGTTGTAAAATTTTGAAGTTTCAAGTTTTGTTTAAAGTTTTGATTGGAGGGTAATTTATGATTTTAGCATTGTTTGGTGTGATTTTAGGGCTCAACTAAGCTCGCATGGAATTTTAGGATTGGTTGGTATGTTTGGTTGAGGTCCTGTGTGCCTCGGGTGAGTTTCGGGTGCTTAACGGATTGGTTTGAGACTTACGCAAACGGCGAAAGTTGCTGCACATGGTATTTTCGCACCTGCCATTTAGGCCTTGTCAGCTGGGATCACAGGTGCGGTTGGGGACCGCAAGAGCGGCTTGCAGATGTGCCCCATGCTCGCAGATGTGGCCCCAGCCTCGTTAAGTGGATTTCGCACCTGCGATTGTTCTTCCGCAGGTGCTGACTTGGCAGCACAGAAGCGGAAAGCTCTGAGTAGAAAAATGGATTTCAAGGGTTTGAAATTTCATATCACAAAATTCAATTTGGAACTCGGTGGAAGGCGATTTTTTGAGGTATTTTGAAGGAGAGCTATTGGCTAACTAATCCTAACTCGATTTTTATCATATTACATTAATCTATTGTTGTATTCTTCATTTAATTAATGAATTTGAGGGTGGAAATTTTACAAAAGGGGGACAAGTTCCCCAATCAATAATTTGAGTTTGAGTGGGAATTAGGTGCCAGTTTTGGATGGTTTTTGTAAGAGTGAACTCGTGAGGGAATGGGTGTTCATAATTTGTGTCTTTTACTCTATTCTGAGACGTGGACCTGGGGAGGACTTGGGGCATTTTCCTGTTTTCTTGCCTTAGCATTGAATTCATTAGCTAAATTACTTAGTTGTAGCTATATTTATGTTATATAAATGATTTGATTAAATTTGGGTCACTCATGGGTGGATACTCATGGCAAGAGCGCGATTTCAGATCTATTTAAGCTTGGTTCGAGGTAAGTGGCTTGCCTAACCTTGTGTAGGGGAACTCCCCTTAGGATTTGGTATTGTTTGATATATGAATACCGTGTACGTGAGGTGACGAGTGCGTACACAAGCCATTTGGTCAAAAATCTCATTTTCATTAAGAAAATATCTATTTCTCCTTTAATTGAGCAGTACTAGTATGTGTACTATCCTGTTTAGCTTAGGAAAGCATGCCTACGTGCGTTAACTGTTGTAACTGCCTATCTGAACTTTGTGCAGCATGTTTAGTGGAAAATTACCTATCTTCTTTGCTATGAACTTAATCTAAACTGTATAATTCCTTGTTGAAATAGTTTTTATGTTGATTGAGTTGTATATTTACTTTGGGACTGCGAAACGGTATTCCGGAGGATCACCTTGCACGTTTATGTTTGGGACTACGGGATGGTATCCCGGGAGATCCCCCTACAATGGATATCTACTTCGGGAATGTAGAACAATATTTTGGGATATCCACCTGCACATTTACGTTTGGGACTACGGGACGGTACCCCGGGAGATCCTCTATACATTTACGTTTTGGACTACGGGACGGTATCCCGGAAGATCCCCTGTTGCTATCTTTGTGTACTGAGTTGTTGTTTTTCTTGTGATTTCATTGTCATTGAACGTTAGTATTTATCTTGTATTATCTTACTATGCATATATACCAGTAGGGCCCTGACCTGATCTCGTCACTACTCGATCGAGGTTAGGCTTGGCACTTATTGGGTACAGCTTTGGTGTACCCATGCCCTGTCCTACACATGTTTTTCGTGTGCAGATCCATGTACCTATTCCCAGAAATATTTCTAGTGAGGCAAGGAAATTTTAGAGACTTCGAGGTATATCTATCGTATCTGCAGACCTAAGAGTACCCCTCTACTCTCCTTAAAGTTAAATAATTTCTTGTACTTTCTTTGTTGATAGTTTCTGGAGTGTAGAAATACTATTTACTTCTATAGCTTGTGACTTGTGATATTCCAGATTTTGGGAGAATTTATGTTCAGTTTGTGACGACCCGACCGATCGTCTTAATAATTAATGCCTCGATCCCCTATTAACTGATTTTTCCGAGTTTATTTATGCTATTTTGATTTGCCGGGATATTCGGTTTTGAGTTTTAGAGAGTTTTGGGATACTTAGTCCCTAAATGAGAGCTTAAGTGTTGGAAAGTTGACCGTAGTCAAAACTATGTCAATGCGGCATCGGAATGGAAATTTGATGGTTCTGTTAGCTCCGTTGGGTGATTTTGGGGTTAGGAGCATGTTCGGATTGTGTTTTGGAGGTCCGTAGCTAATTTAGGCTTGAAATACCGAAAGTTAAATTTTTGAAGTTTCCGGTCCGATAGTGAGATTTTGATCTAAGGGTCGGAATGGAAGTCCGAAAGATGGAGTAGTTTCGTAGTGTTGAATGTGACTTACTTGAAACATTTCAGGTCATTTGGACGAGAACTGATAAACTTTTTGATGAAAACCATAATTTAAGAGTTCTTGGAGTTCTTAATCTTGAATCCTATATTAAATTGGTTATTTGATATTGTTGTGAGCATTCCGAAGTTTTGAACAAGTTTGAACGATGTCATGGGATGTGTTCGTACAATTAGTTTGAAGTCCCGGGGGCTCGGGTGAGTTTCGGGTAGGTTCCGAGGATGTTTTAGGCCTAAAATCATAGCTGTTGCAGGTCCAGAAGAGTTGCAGGCCTCAGAACCCACCAGTGCAGTCCGCACAAAATCTAGTTTGTCCGCGGTGGGGGCTGTGCGGCCGCACAAAATGCAGTGTGGTCCGCGGTGAGGAAATTTTCACTTGTCTTACTTTGGACGCTCATAACTTTTGATATACAAGGAATTTTGAGATGATTGATAAACAAAAGTTGTAGCCCTTCGTGTCTAGTTTCAAGAAAGGTAAATATATCACAATTTGGACATCTGTATAGAAAGTTATGGGAAAAATCTAAAGCACATCACTGCAGCCAAAACCTGTGCGGACAACGGTCATTTTTGTGCGGACCGCACTGGTTTTGTGCGGACTGCAGTCGTTTTTGTGCGGTCCGCAATGGTGGAAATCTGGGGATGCTCTATAAATATGAGGTTTTGGGTTTTATTTCATATTTTGACCTAGAGAGCTCGGATTTTGGCAATTTTTCGAAGATTTTTTAAGAAATTCATCGGGGTAAGTGATTCTAACTCAGATTTGGCTAGAGTATATGAATCTACCATTGAATTCACCATTTAATTCGTGATTTGGGATGGAATTTGGGAAGAAAATTTGGGAAATCTTTCAAAAATATAAAATGGTAATTTGAAGGACCAAATGGTATCGGAATTGGATAATTTTAGTATGGTTAGACTCGTGAGGGTATGAGGATTCTGAAAATATAAATTTTACCCGATTCCGAGACGTGGGCTCAAGGGGCATTTTGGTCATTTTACCAAATTTCGTGTATTAGCTTAGAATTTAATTGTAGAATCAGTTACTTGAAGTATTATTTACATTATGAAATTGAATTGAATAGATTTGGGTCATTTGGAGTTGGATACTCGTGGCAAGATCGTGGTCTCATGTTGATTTTGAGCCTGTTCGATAAGTGACTTGTCTAACCTTGCATGGGGGACTCTCCCCTTAGGATTGGTATTATGGTAATTGATATGCCTTGTACGTGAGGTGACGAGTGCGTACTTGTGCTAATTGTTGAAAATCCTATTTTTCATTAAAAATAGCCATGATTGTATTTTCCTTTCTTGTTTACATTACTTGGAATTTAAGCCAGCTGTTAGATTAGGAAAGCATGTCTAATTGACTTAATTGTTTTACTTGCTCAAAATTCCTTATTTGGATTATGTGCAACATTCTAGGCTAGAAATACCTGCTTTACCTTGATATGGAGTTTGAATTTAATTGTGTATTCTTCGTGTTGTTGCTGTGTGTTTACTTTGGAACTACGGGACGGTCCCAGGGGATCCCCCACTATATGTTTACTTTGGGACTACGGATTATATTTCGGGAGATCCCCATGCACATATATTGATTTGGCCTATAGTGCGGGATACCCAAAGATCCCCGGCACATATAATCGGGATACCAAGAGACCCCTAACATATATTGAGGATATCAAGAGATCATCGGGATACCGAGAGATCCCTAGCATATATTGAGGATACCAAGATATCCTCGGGATACAAAGATATCCCTAGCATATATTTAGGATACCAAGAGATCCTCGGGATACCAAGAGATCCCTGGTACCGATTGAGGATACCAAGAGATCCCCGGTTATTATCCTTGTGATTGTTTTAGCCTCTGTTTCGGTTATTGCATTTCTTACTTTCTCGTATTAAATTCTTATTATTAGCTTGCAACTGAATTGCTTATCTTATCCTGTTATACCTTATATATTATCTTATCTCAATAGGGCCCTGACCTTCCTCGTCCTTACTCAACCGAGGTTAGGCTTGGCACTTACTGAGTACCGTTGTGGTGTATTCATGCCCTTTTTGCGCATGTTCTTCATATGCAGATCCAGGTACTTCTATCCAGTCCTATCACCCCAGAGTTGAGGCGACTGCTCTAGTAACTTCGAGGTATATCTGCCGCGTCCGCAGATCGAGTGTGTTTATTGGATATTCTGAGTGGCATCTAAACTTGTTAAATAAATTTACCTGTTAAATTTTTAGTTTCATATTTTTGATTCATTTACGCAAAATGTTAGGCGTACCTTGTCGTAGAGACTAGATGCCTTCATGACGATTCACTGAGAGAGAACTTGTGTCGTGATAGCAACAAGGCACAATAGATAATAATATCATAGAGTAAGCTAAATATAGTTTACGTCTGGTGAAGCCAAGTAAGTAGAAAAAGTAACAACTCAATAGGAACAACCGCTTTCACACAAGATTTATCCAAGAATTTTCCAAAGGTACCACACCTCATATTCACAAATCACGGGTCCCAATTCCCGAACCCTAATCACTTGGCATCTTGTGCCCACATTACAAATCATAACAGCACAGACAACTAACGTGCCAATACCTTTAATATCATATCTGCAGGGACAACTCACGTGCTAAGGGAGTGACAATATCTCATATCCTCACGGACAACTCACGTGCTAGCAATAAAAATATCTCATAACTGCACTGACAACTCACATGCCAATGGTACAACTCTCATACTGAAGGTAAGTAAATGAGAATACATGTAAATGATCAATAAACATCGTGATACATCTTCTTAAACTGATATGAGTTATTAATTACGTGTATGCATGTGCTATGTAACGACCCGACCGATTATTTTGAGGTTTTGCACATTGATCGCCAGTTATCAGGCATGACTTGCCCCGTGTTATGTATTATAACTAATGTAGATCGTTGGTTTTGATTTTCAGGAAAACTTTGGAATGAATTTGAAAGAACAGTTTCAGCAGAAAACTTAAAATTTGAAAGGTTTGACCGAGAGTTGAATTATTTGTATATGAACTCGGATTGGAGTTTTTATGACTTTTTTAGATTTTTTAGATGATTTGACACTTAGGAGCGTGATCGGAAGTGCTTTTGGAGGTCCGGTGTAGAATTAGGCTTGAATTGGCGAAATTAGTATTTTGGCGAATTCCGGTTAATAGGTGAGATTTTGATCCGAGGGTCGGAATAGAATTCCGAGAATTTTGTAGCTTCGTTAAGTGATTTGGGATGTGTGTGTAAAGTTTCATGTCATTCAGACGTCGTTTGGTTGGTTTTTTTATCAAATGCGTATTTCGGAAGTTTTAGAAGAACTTAGGCTTGAATCCGATGTAATTTGATGGTTTTGGTGTAGCTTGTGGTGTTTTGATGATGGGAGAAAGTTCAAATCATGTTTTAGGTTGGGTTGGCACTTTTGGTTGAGGTCCCGGGGGCCTCGGGGTGATTTCGGATGGCCATCAGGATGGTTTTTAGACGTGGTGAAATTTTGATGTTGCTGGTATCTGGTATTTCTGCATATGCGGAAGAAGGGCCGCATATGCGGTTCTGTAGATGCGAGAGGAATATTCGCAGGTTCTAGTTCTTGGAAGGTTGGACGTTTCCGTAGGTGCAGGATTGGGACCGCATCTGCGATGCCGCAGATGTGGTAGATGAGTCGCAGAAGCGAAAGGTGAGACCGTGGTGTTTCTGCAGAAGCGGACAAGTATCCGCAGAAGCTGATTCCGCAAATACGAATAGAGGACCGTATAAGAGGTTGTTGTCTTCATGAAGATCCGCAGAAGCGGAGGCATAACCGCAGAAGCAGTAGCCGCAAATGCGGTAAAGGAACCGCAGATGCAGAAATCACTGTTCAGAGAAGGGTTTTAAAGCTCATTTTGTTCCGCGAGCTTAAGTTCATTTCCACCATTTTTGATCGCCCTGGAGAGCTCTTGGACAGAAATTGAAGGGGATTTTGACTAGGTGTGATTGGAGGTGAGTTCTTTGACCTAAATACATGATTTAATGGTAGAATTAACATAGAAATTTGTGGAAATTCATCAAAAGAGGGTAAAGCTAGGGCTTGGAAATTTGGTATTTCAAAGTGGGATTTGATGGGTCATTTGGGCTCGGATTTGGGAGTTTTTGGCATGTATAGACTTATGGCAAGATACGGAATCCGATGATGTTAATTTTCTGATTTTTCGAGAAGTGGGCCCGGGCTTGGGTTTTGGTAATTTCGGGATTTGTGCCTGTTATTGTTTGTTTTTGCTTGGGCTTTGTTCCCTTATCATATTGTGATGTATTTGCTCTGATTTTAGATAGATTCAACGCGCGTGTCGGCCGATTTGAGGGGCAAAGGCGTCGCGAGCTAGAGATTTTGCAGGTTCGAGGTGAGTAATGATTGTAAATGATATCCTGAGGGTTTGAAACCCCGGATTGCACATCATAGTGCTATATTGAGGTGACTTGCACACCGAATAGCGAGTGTGGGGTAGACCACCATTGGGGATTATGACTTGGTACGTCCCGATTGATGATTTTACTGTGTAATTGACTGAAACTTATTTGTTATCATCATGACTTGGGCTGATTGCCATATTTGGGCTTCGTGCCAGCTCTTTGAACCCCTTCGGGGATGGTTGTTGATATTTCCTCACTGTTTGATTTTATACTTGAACTCAGTCATGTATTTTTACACTGTTTTCAAAACTTAACCAAGTTTACTTGCTTTAACACTTGAAATGATATTTCCAATAATATTTTGGGCTGAGCTTCATGTCTATTGTTGCCCAAGTGGCTTAAGTGATTATGTTGACTGAGTTAGGCAGAGGGTGTGTATTGTGAGGATACTTTCGTATCGGGCTGCCCGCCGCAGCACTATATATATATATATATATAGATACACGGATTGGGCTGCACGCCGTAGTAATATTATACTGATACGGATGTGAGGCCAAGGGCCTAGATTTGATGCAAAAAGATGGCTTGATATTGCGCTTGGGCCATAAGGGGCCCTCCGGAGTCTGCACCCCCACAGTGAGTGCGGGTACCCATATGGATCGGGCAGCACATCGTAGTGATATGTGGATCGGGTTGCACGCCGCAGTGATATGTGGTTCGGGATGCACAGCGCAGCAGTTACTATATGATACTGTTCTAAGAGAGAGAGCCCGAGTGACTGAGAGTGCTTCTTAGAGTGAGCCCGAGGGGGCTGGTACAGTTTTGGGATATTGCCCGATGGGCAAACTTTTATGTGCTCATCTTGCATATTTATTTGCCTTTTACCTACTATACTGTGGTATTTGTGCCCGAGGGGCGGATTTTTCTATGCTTATCACCACTAACTGTTTTGAAATCATTTTCGTAACTGTTGAAAAGATCATTTTCAAAAGAGCTTTAAACCGAGCCAAGATATTTCCAACGTTTTCACAACCTTACTGTTTTCTCAAAAGATTGTACCCTGCTTCTATAGAACATGATGGTTTGCTTTACGTGATTTCTTACTGCTCAATTGTTATTTACCTTTATTACTCACTAAGTCGGAGTACTCACTTTACTCCCTGCACCTCGTGTGTAGATGCATGTATCTATTCACCCGGTAGTGGGTTTGGGCCGATCAGAGGGAGAGTTATATGAGTTAAAGACGTGACTGCCAGCGTTCGCAGCACCATTTTTTTTTCTCTCTTTGGTCGTTATTCCGGTTTTGTATATAATAAACCTTGTAGTGGATTTACTTTCTGATAGATGCTCGTGACTTGTGACACCCCGATTTGGGCTGTGCTGGGTTATAATTTCGTTAATTAATATTATTAAGTCATATTTTTGTTGTTCATTTATGCTTTACTATTTTTGAAAGAGACGGGTTGGGTTAGTTGGCTGGCCTTGCCTTCACGAGAGGCGCCATCACGACCAGTGTAGGGTTTGGGTCGTGACAAGTTGGTATCAGAGCCTAGGTTACTAGGTCTCAGGAGTCTTGAGCAGGTTTAGTAGAGTCTCGCGGATTGGTATAGAGACGTCTGTATTTATCCTCGAGTGGCTGCAGAACCTTTAGGAAAACTACACATTCTTGAATTTTTATCGTGCGTCCTTGATTCAGCTTAAAAATGAACTCTTGAAATTCCTTCCACGCATTTGTAAGCGCACATGAGCGCTCAGTATCAGATGTGCCTTGATGGCTTGTGATTCCCCGATCAAGGGGTGAGATATGATCTCTGTGAGTTTGATGTTAGGCCAATCTGGAGGACTTGAGGCCGGATCTTTGCATATGGCTTGAGCACCAATGTGCTGATTGTGTGAATAAGTGGTTTGAACTTATATGTTCGGCATTGTCCATATTAGCGGGAATGGCGGTTGGGTATCCATGTGATGAGTACGTTAGTACTGTGAGATGCATCTACATGACTTGGTAGTGAGGAAGAAGTCTGCTGGATAATAGATGAACTATTAAGTGTTTGATCCCTAATATGATTTGATGTGTAGCCCGAGTTATGGTCACACGAAGAATCGTCTCGTGTCTCCTAGTTGGGGAGTGAAGTGCATTTCATGTGGCGGTATCAATTCAAACCCAGGAAGACTAAATGACTGTGTAATGTATATGACGGTGGAAGGTATGTAGAAATGTTAAATTTAGGCGAAGCAAGTGGGTTATCTTCTGCAGAGTGTTCTTAAGTGGTATGGTCCTTATGTGTATGTTAGAATATCTCATGTGTAATTGAAGGGTACGTGTTGAAATTTGAAATTTCGGGTCACTTAAGAGAGTGGGCTTAACTATTGTGGGGATGAATACGAGATTTGTAGAAGATTTACAGCACTGGATGATCTGTGTTTTCACAAACTTATAAATGATTTGAGCTTAATCTCACTATGGTATTGCGGCATCAATAGAGTAAGAGGTGTTATGAGTTATTTAGTGTATCTCGATCCATGGCTTCGAGCCAAGTGGGGGAGTCTTCTGTGAGCAGTTGGTTGCACAGTTAAGTGCTATGTTGGTTCCAGTTTGGGGCATGCGAGTGAATTAGATATGGCTAGAGTAAATAAAACAAAATTTGACAAAGGTCATATTATGCTTCATAGAGTATGAGAATCATGGAATGTCTGAAGTGTCATTGGTAAAGAATGTTTGGCGCATAGAGCAGGAAGTTTCTTGGTCGTATTGGGATGGGGATTTCATTTTTGCGGTATCGAAGTGCCAATGAGGCACAGGTGGTTCTGTTCGTTAGGTCAGATAATTTATGGTTTGAATAAGAGTGAATGAGTTTTGAGAATGGTTCTAATGTGTTCAAGATTTTGCAGGAAATAATCTGGTATCTCAAAGTTGTGTATGTGGTTAGAGACTGCGTTTTCATTGGAAAAAGGTAAAGACTCGTGGTATTTTTATGTTAATTATGGAATACTATGTATCGGTATCTGGAAGGTAAAGGTAACAAATTCAGATTCGCAGGTAGTTCTTCAGAGTAAAGTATTCTGGAATGTGGTGTTTCTGGAAATATTTAAGAGAGTATTCATCAACTTATGGGTCTTAGACAGTGTGGTCTTGCGCTTGGGTCTCGTGTAGTGAACCTGGGTTGAGGAACTGTGGTACTACAGCAAGGGGGAATATCAAGTTGATGATGAATCAGACGGAAATCTAGATAGATGAAGTAGCTTGGTAGTAGACCGAATCGATATGGAAAGGATATGATTAATTCTTTGTATGTGTTCGAGGTAAGAGGTGTTTACAGTTATTTTGCAGCAGTGCTCATGGGTTTTGATGGCTTGCTTAGCTTGGTCTAGTTAGAAGGATTCAGTCCTGGCAGTTTAATTTATGCAAACAAAATTGGGAGAGTTCTTATTGATTTCTACCGTGGTTGAAGATGTGCATTTTCTACGAATATGAGAGACATGGGATGTGTAATGATTTCTCTTCTAGATAGGATCAATGGAAGTTCTTGAGTAGTTGAGTGCGTAGATGTATGTGGCTCGGAAGGGAGATAAAAGTTTTCCCGTTATCCTTGGATAGTATGGTATATGCAGTATGTTGTGGATGATCGAGATTTGCATGTTCGAGGTTTCAGTTCAGTTCTGAAAAGAAGTTCATAAAACTCCTAAGCAGCGGGTAGCCTCAGATGATTAAGGAAAAGGTATTGTTATTTGGAAGTGATTTGACGAGAGTATGGGTTTCAGAAATAGAGAAATGTGATTAAGTTGATGGCACTTTCAGGCTGGATCGACTGCCGATATTCAAGTTGCTTGTATGGCATATGGGAATTTTAGAATATCTTTCGTGGAATGACTGGTTACTTGATGTGTGATATGTATTCGGACGGCAGAATATAGGATCAGGTATGGTGATTCGTGTGCTATATGGAGTTGGAGACTGGAACTTCTCATATCTAGGCTATGTTGTTATTCTAAATCGTGTGTATCAGCACTGTTTAGTGGCTGCCGAGATTTGGCAGCCCGAGTGGATCTATCTTTGCTTGGTATGTTAGATTTTGGATATGATATTGGGGTGTAAACTGGATGTTTCCATGTTGTGTTATTCTGGACTATTGCGATAAGATGGCGCGGTTGGCTATGTCGGGAAATGCCACATAATGAGTGGCGATATTTGACGGATTGTGTCCTACTGGAGATTTCATATTTCAAAGACCCAGTGGACGGCTGGGAAAAAATTGCCTTTCTTATTTTGGGCTCTTGTGATGAGTGTCAGTGCCAAGGCCCCTCATATTTATTCAGTTGCAGTGGTGAGGGACTTCTCGGGTGTGTTTCTTGCGGCTGGGCATGTCACCGGGAAGGTTGTTGATTTTGGTATTTATTTGATGACTTGTATCATATCGTATAGCGCCGGCAGAGTTATAGAGGTAGAAGGAGCAGCTTCAGGTTTCCTTGATAAGGAGTTCGTTGGCAGGCCAATGTGGGGGAGTGTTCTATCTTGAGTCAGCTTGGTTGAGTCTGAATGGCATTGTTAAGGGAGGCATTAATTCGACCATTGTTGAGCTTAACAGTGATCGGGGAGAGATCTATGAGTTACCTTTCTGTGTTGCTAGATGTTATAATTTGTTGGTTATAGGCACATATGGTGCGGTTCAATTGGGGTCTCTTAGTGGAATTCAACCGGGAAGAGTAATTGGTTGTTGCTCAGTGAACGGCGTATCGGTAATGTCCTATCGGGTTGCGTGGTGTGTGTTATTTGTTTCACCGCAGATGTAATGATTTGCTTTGGTTCCAAACATCAAAATTGTGCGTGGCTGTCGATTTTGGAGTATAGTGACTTGAGGTGTTCCATGTGTAGTAGTGTTTGGATAGGATCGCGCATTGTTGCGAGGCTACGTGGAGATATGACCTTTCGGGGTGGATTCATGTGTTCTAATTCTGCGATGTGAGACGGGGTCTCAGCTTTGTGTTGTGATGGTAATGATGAGCTTGAGGTACAACTTTTTCATTTGGGGTCATTTTCATGATTTGAGTATATTCAAACCGTTTCTTATTGGTGCGCGAATTATACAAGTTGTGGCTTAGGCCTGTATTGATGTGTCATGTCACCAGAGTGGTGTGTTGGATTCGAGGTGATCATTGGGGTCATTAATAAATACAAACTAATTTGATTTCAACTTGTTGGAAAGACAATGTCAAGGTTCGGCTCAGAAATCTGCTGTGGTATTAGCCAAGAAGGAAGTGACTTCATGAATGGTTGACCTGAGAAAATGGTTATGATTAATTACATGTTTCATTTAACATTAACAGTATATAGGAGTGTTGGAATAAGACCTTAGTTGATGAGAGGTTTTCTGCCGGTATTCGGGTGTTGTGTGCAGCTGCTGTGAATAAAAGTTATCGTTTTGAGTGTTTAAGTTATGTTGTATATCATATAATTGCACCTGAGGTTGCAGGTATGGGTTATTACATTTGGTTCGGGCTTATTCGGAATAGAGATGTGAGGTTCTGATCTTGTGTGTGATTTCAGAAAGTGAAATGTGGTTCTATGACTTATGGGTTGGATTGGATTGTGTGATTTTAGTTTAAATGCATTATCGGACCTATATGAGATAAGGTGACATGGTATCACCCCCCGGGTATATGAATGGTAAGGTTATTCAACGATTGGTTGGCTTTTAGAATAGCCCTGGGTACGTTCGAGGATGAACGTGTGTTTAAGTGGGGGAGGATGTAACGACCCGACCGGTCATTTTGAGTTTTTGCACTTTGATCGCCAGTTGCCAAGAATGACTTGCCCCGTGTTATGTATTATGACTAATGTAGATTATTGGTTTTGGTTTTCAGGAAAACTTTGGAATGAATTTGAAAGAACAGTTTCAGTAGAAAGCTTAGAATTTGAAAGGTTTGACCGAGAGTTGACTTATTTGTATATGAACTCGGATCGGAGTTTTTATGACTTGGTTAGCTTCGTTAGATGATTTGAGAGTTAGGAGCAAGATCAGAAGTGCTTTTGGAGGTCTGGTGTAGAATTAGGCTTGAATTGGCGAAGTTAGTAGTTTGGCAAATTTCGGTTGATAAGTGAGATTTTGATCCGAGGGTCGGAATGGAATTCCGAGAGTTGTTGTAGCTTCGTTAAGTGATTTGGGATGTGTGTGCAAAGTTTCAGTTCATTCTGACGACGTTTGGTTGGGTTTTTGATCGAATGCGTATTTCGGAAGTTTTAGAAGAACTTAGGCTTGAATCCGATGCAATTTGATGGTTTTGGTGTTGTTTGTGGTGTTTTGATGATTGGAGCAAGTTCGAATGATGTTTTAGGTTGGGTTGGCACTTTTGGTTGAGGTCCAGGGGGCCTCGAGGTGATTTCGGATGGCCATCGGGTTGGTTTTTGTACGTGGTGAAATTATGATGTTGCTGGTATTTGGTGTTTTAGCATCTGCGGAAGAAGGGCCGCATATGCGGTTCTGCAGATGTGAGACGGAGGTTTGCAGGTACGAGTTCTTGGAAGGTTGGCTGTTTCCGCAGCTGCGGGCTTGGGGCCATATCTGCGATGCCGCAGATGCGGTAGATGAGTCTCAGAAGGGAAAGGTGAGACCATGGTGTTTCCGCAGAAGCGGACAAGTATCCGCAGAAGCGGATTCCGCAAATGCGGATAGAAAACCGCAGAAGCGGTTGTTGGCTTAATGAAGATCCACAGAAGTAGAGGTATAACCGCAGAAGCGGTAGCCGCAAATGCGGTAAAGGAACCGCAGATGCAGAAATCACTGTTCAGAGAAGGGTTTTAAAGCTCATTTTGTTCCGCAAGCTTAAGTTCATTTCCACCATTTTGATCGACCTGGAGATCTCTTGGACAAAAATTGAAGGGGATTTCGACTATGTGTGATTGGAGGTGAGTTCTTTGACCTAAATACATGATTTAATGGTAGAATTAACATAGAAATTTTTGGAAATTCATCAAAAGAGGGTAAAGCTAGGGCTTGGAAATTTGGTATTTCAAAGTGAGATTTGATCGGTCATTTGGGCTCGGATTTGGGAGTTTTTGGCATGTTTAGACACGTGGCGAGATAAGGAATCTGATGATGTTAATTTTCTGATTTTTCGAGAAGTGGTCTCGGGGCTTGGGGTTTGGTAATTTCCGGATTTGTGCCCGTTATTGTTTGTTTTCGCTTGGGCTTTGTTCCCTTATCATATTGTGATGTATTCGCTCTGATTTTGGATAGATTCAACGCGCGTGTCGGCCGATTTGAGGGGCAAAGGCATCGCGAGCTAGATATTTTGCTGGTTCAAGGTGAGTAATGATTGTAAATGATATCCTAAGGGTTTGAAACCCCGGATTGCATATTATAGTGCTATATTGAGGTGACTTGCATGCCAGATAGCGAGAACGGGGTAGACCACCGTTGGGTATTGTGACATTGTCCGTCCCGATTCATGATTTTACAGTGTAATTGACTGAAACTTATTTGTTATCATCATGACTTGGGCTGATTGCCATATTTGGGCTTCGTGCCAGCTCTTTGAACCCCTTCGGGGATGGTTGTTGATATTTCCTCAATGTTTGATTTTATACTTGAACTCAGTCATGTATTTTTCCACAGTTTTCAAAACTCAACCAAGTTTACTTGCTTTAACACTTGAAATGATATTTCCAATAATATTTTGGGCTGAGCTTCATGTCTATTGTTGCCCAAGTGGCTTAAGTGATTCTGTTGACTGAGTTAGGCCGATGGTCTGTATTGTGAGGATAATTTCGGATCGGGATGCACGCCGCAGCAATATATATATATATATATATATACGAATTGGGCTGCACGCCGTAGCAGTGTCATACTGACACAGATATGTAGCCAAGGGCCTAGATTTGATGCCACGAGATGGCTTGATATTGTGTTGGGGCCGTAAGGGGCCCTTCAGGAGTCTTCACCCCCACAGTGAGTGCGGGTACCCATATAGATCGGGCTGCACGCCGCAGCGAGATGTTGATCGGGCTGCACGCCATAGCAATATCTGGATCGGGCTGCACGCCACATCGATTACTATATAATATTGTTCTGAGAGTGATCTGAGAGAGAGAGCCCGAGGGGCTGAGAGTGCTTTGAGAGTGAGCCCGAGGGGGATGGTACTGTTTTGGGATATTACCCGAGGGGCGAACTTTAATGTGCTCATCTTGCATATTTATTTGCCTTTTACCTGCAATACTGTGGTATTTGTGCCTGAGGGGCGATTTTTTCTGTGCTTATCAGCATTAACTATTTTGAAATCGTTTTTGTAACTGTTGAAAAGATCATTTTCAAAAGAGCTTTAAACTGAGCCAAGATATTTCCAAAGTTTTCACAGCCTTACTGTTTTCTCAAAGGATTGTACTCTGCTTTTATACAGCATGATGGTTTGCTTTACGTGATTTCTTACTGCTCAGTTGTTATTTACCTTTATTACTCACTGAATCGGAGTACTCACTTTACTCCGTGCACCTCGTGTGCAGATGCAGGTATCTATTCACCTGGTAGCGGGTTTGGGCCGATCAGAGGCAGAGTTATATGAGTTAAACAGGTGAATGCCAGCGTTCGCAGCACCATTTTTTTTTCTCTTTTTGTTCATTATTCCGGTTTTGTATATAATAGACCTTGTAGTGGATTTACTTTCTGATAGATGCTCGTGACTTGTGATACCCCGATTTCGGCTGTGTTGGGTTGTAATTTCATTAATTAATATTATTAAGTAATATTTTTGTTGTTCATTTATGCTTAACTATTTTTGAAAGAGACGAGTTGGGTTAGTTGGCTGGCCTTGTCTTCACGAGATGTGCCATCACGACCAGTGCGGGGTTTTGGTCGTGACATGCAAGCACTGTATCACAACTCGAGTCAACAAGTAAGAGCAGAGACAACGAATGACACATAGAAACAACACACAACGCGTAATAAACATAACTCACATTAGGTAGGAACAACACTACACAAATGTCATCAATAACAATGCCCCCAGCCATCAAAAGTCATCATAAATCATCCTCGACATAGCCCCTTGTCTCCCTACATGCGCAACAATAAAGTAAATGCCTGCCTTGTCTCGCTATACGCGCATAATAATATTCCCAGCTCTTCTCGCCATATGAGTGAACCCATATATATAACCCGTATTGTCAAGCTGCATGTGCAATATCAGTAATAACAATAGCACAGACAACTCAGGTGCGAACACCTAGATATTTCTCTCAACCATATCATATGTGCCAAAAATATAACAATACAATTTAACAACTCGCACCACATGTGCCCATATGCCACAACATTTCCTAAAAATAATTCCAACACCATAACCACACATAGCCCTCGGCTCAATAACACTGAGTACAACAACAACATCGATAACACGAGAGTACAACAAGTAAATCAACACAAGAGAGATAAAACATAATAATGATCCCAATTAAATACTACTCAATAATAAGAGAGATAACATGTTCAGAACAACTAAACTATAAGAAAGACAACCTCTAGCAATGACTTCGAATAAGGGTAATCAACTATCGAAGAGATAACAATAACTTCAATTAAGGATAATCAACTACGGAAGAGATAATGTGGCAATAAAAGCGGAAGCAACTTCAATTTAGGCGTATAAGAGTATATTTGGCAATAAAGGGTAGAACATGAACCAATCAACTTCAAATAAGATACGTAATGGTAAATTTAGCAATGGAGGATTTAACATGATAAGACAACTTCATTTTAATGTACTTAAGAACCTAGGAGTCTAAACCGGTCAAATTTCCACATATAAGTCGTGTACACACTCCTCACCTCATGTACACATCTTTCACGTAGTTCGAATAGTGCAAACAAACCAATTCCTACGGTGTAGTTCCCCTACACAATGTTAGGCAAGATACTTATCTCAAAATCCATCAATCAACACTGTAAAATAGTTTTTTCTTTACAATTCACCTCCATTTGGCTCAAATCTAACCAAAATCGACTGAATAACACCAATTAATGCAACAGAAATAAATTCCAATAATTAAATTTATCACAATTGCTCAAAAGTCAACCGTGGACTCGCCTAGTCAAAACCCGGGTCCAATGGCGGATTCTGACTACACATGACCCCACGAGCTCATATATATGATTAGTTTAAAAATCTGAATCCAAATCGACTCTCAAAACTCGAATTCTTATTTTTCAAAAACTTGACAAAGCTTCACGAATTTTCAGTTTGATTAACTTGATTTTGATATCAAATTCTAGATATATTTATTGAACATGATTAGAAATAGATTAGAATCACGTACACAAAGTTTGTAGATGAAACATTCCTCTTCGAAATCGCCTCCTATTGAGTCTAGGGTTCTAAAATATGAAACTGAGACAAAAAATCACATCCCTCATATTTTGGTCCAGTCGACAGGTCTTGCAATTTCGATCTGGGGTTTGCATTTCCAAAGTTCGCAAATGCGAAAAAACTATCTCAAAAGCGAAGTCCCTCACACCCATGTTATAGATGCAAATGCGACATTTTGTTTGCAATTGCTAACAAGTGACACATTGCAAAAGCGACTAGGATGATCACAAATGCGAATCAAGCTTACCCAGTTTCCCCATCGGAAGTATCAACTCTAGGTTCATAAATGGAAACCTAGATCATCGCAATTGCGATCCAAAACTCGAAAATGCAAGACCTGAGACATCTATGAGAAAGCCAACAGAATTCAAACTCTATCAAACACTCCGCAATGCATCAAAAACTCACCTGAGACCTTGGGGCTCCAAACCAAAAATCAACAGATGTCTTAAAACATAACATGAACTTTCTAGCACGATCAAATCATCAAAATAACATCCGAAACCATGAATCGAACCTCAAAACACATGAATTCAACATGAAACTCAAGAATTTCTAAAAACACAACCACACGTCCGATTCCTATGAAATCTACTCAAAATAATGCCAAAATTTGCAGACAAGTTCCAAATAACAAAACGGACTTATTCCAAGTCTCGAATAAAAAATCCAAACATGATAACTATGAGTTCAACTTACAAAAATTCTAAGCCTTCAAAATTCCCAACTATTGGCAAAACAACACCAATCAACCTACGGACCTCGAAAATCATTTCCGGATATACATCCATATCCAAAATCATGATACGAACCTATCAGAGCCATAGAAACACCTCTACAGAGTCATTTTCATAAATGTCAAACCTCAGTAAATATTTTCAACTTAAGCTTCTAAAGTGAGAATCAATCATCCAACTTCATCCTAAAACATCCGAAATTCAAATTCGACCATGCACGCAAGTCATAATACATAACATGAAGCCAATCAAGACCTCAATCCATGAAACGAAATCTTAAAGATCAAAATGACCGATCGAGTCGATACACTCTCTCCCACTCAAACAAATGTTCATCCTTGAACGTACCTAGAGTCTTTCCCAATACATCAAATCACTGTATAAAATACCCCAATACACGCAAGCCCAAAAATATCTCTCAACTGCATATTATTCCTTCCAGTCATGTCTATAAGCCTTAGAATCAAATTTTCACATCTGCCAAGTGCTCTATTATCACACAAACACATGCAATAACCACAACAGATCTTACCTTAATATTACCTCACCATGGCACATAGCCCGAGACCAGTACGCCTATTCACAAAGAAAATAAGGTCCCTATCCTTAACTCGGAATCACAAGTAAAATAAACATCTTATCAACTAAAACACTCTACTATCTCAAACTTGTAGGACCAAAACCACAACACGAAGCAAGTACTCATACCTATAGAGCACCCAAACCACAAGTTGAGCCAAACCATCTAGAGATCACATCAAATCCTACCGTTTTTACCTAATAGGAAGCTCACCCAACTCTTATGGACTACAATAGCAACCAACCAGGATGATAAACACAGGCTATAACAATAAAAATTCTCAACTAGCATGAACACATGAATAGAGTACAAGAATCACAAAACACAATCATATTTGAAGCAAGGTAGGATGAATCTTACCAATAAATGTGACTGGATTGAAGTAACACAAATACATCTCTATACTAAACTAAAACCATATCTATAAGGTCATCATTTGGTGCATCGGCCTCTGCCCAGCCAAAAGAAATATAACAATGGGCCCAGCCTCCCCCTCTAGGGTGACCTATACCCGCCTGACCCATACCCCTAACTGGCGGTACAGGTACAATAGAAACTGGAGCAGAACTTATAGCAGGAATACCCTACTGTGACAAATCTGTCTAGAGTCTAGGACAATCTCTCACCCTATGGTTGGTGTCTCTACACTCAAAGCAACCTTTCTATCGATGTGGTTGTGGAAGCTGTCTGGTACGAGTACTCTAAGACCTATGGATATCTGAAATGCCGCATGAAGCCTGAAGTGCAAACTAAACTGGCTGACCCACAAAACCTAAACCATGATGTGCCCTACCTCCAAAATAGGGATCAGTAGATCCTCCCCATCTATGAGGCTTCTTAGCCTTCATGCCCTCTCTCTTATGACCGTGTGTACCTTCTAACCTATGAGAGATCTCTACCACCTCCTGAAATGGAACATCCATTTCAACCTCCCAAGCCATCCTAAAGGAATCAGAGCAGGCATATGTTTGGAAAAATCACTAAATCTAATAGCATATTAGGACACTAACATAGTACACTGCGTAGCTGCTCGAACTCCATGCACCACGCATCCCGAAGTGTCTAGGGAACAAACTCTTTCAAGAACATCTCTAAAAACTGAGTCTATGAAAATAAAGTTGCATCAGTTGCGATACCTTCCTCATAAACCCGCCACCACTGATACACTGCTCCTGACAATTGAAATATAGTAAAAGTAACCCCACTCGTCTCCACAATAAACATAGTGTGGAGAATACGATGACATACCTCTAGAAAACCGTGTACGTCCTCTGAAGCCATACCACTGAAAGTAGGAGGGTGATACTTCTTGAACCTCTCAAGTTAAAGATCCTCCTCATCGCACCCGAACAACAAGCTGTTATGATATTTCCAAAAATTAGACAAATGTACTTTCATCTGGCATTCTTGAATGAGAAATTGAAGACAAGTGTTGTACATTTATCATGTTGTAAGCTTCTCTAATGCCTATAAGTAGGCCTTCAAAATAGCCATCAATCACCAGCATCTTTTCCTTTTCCTTTTTCGTTCCTCTTCAGCTTCGTTTTCTTTCCTTCTTTAACTTTTGTAGTCTACTTTCTTTATTTCACTCTTTTAAATAGTTGGGTTTGTAATTTAATGTTTTGCTGATTTCAGTATTCTCCTAAATAGAGGTAGGCTTGTTTAATCCTGGAGAGATATTTTACACTACTGAAATAGTTTGTTAGGACAATGCCCAGCACGACTCAACACAATCCGTGTATTTATTTATATTAATATTGTAGTGTTATTATTGAAATTTTTGCTCTCATTTCCTACAATCTAAGAAATTGTGGCAAACAACACTGATGCTGAAAATACTACTGATACTGCCTATACTAGTGCTACCTCCGCTGCCCCAGTTACAATTGCATTATCATATGCAGGCCATTTCTAGATGTGTCAAATATCGATATTTTCACCCACAAAAAGTTTAGGCATCTGCAAGAACATATTTTCTCACGTCTTGATGTCCATGGTATTGCACATGCACTGCTGCATCCAGAACCTAGTCCAGACACTAATAATAAAATATTAGAATCAAGGCAACATGTCGACAAGGTATGTCATCATACTATATTACAAACTATTTCAAACGAACTATTTGACATGTATTACAGTTATAAGGAAGCAAAAGATATCTTGGAAGCCTTAATTAAAAAATTCACTCCCGAAGATGCTACAAAAAAAAATTGTACGTGGAAATTTTTATCAACGGAAAAGATGAGAGATGATAAAAAGATGAACATGAAAATCAACGAATATCAAAAATTGCTAGAAGACTTGAAGGTCGAGGGGATGTCATTACCGAAAAAGTTTGTTGCTGGAGTGTTAGGTTGAGATGTTGCCTGATTCATGGAGTGACTACAAAAATAACTTAAAGCATAAACTAAAAAATTTCACCATTGAGGAAATTGTGGCCCACATCCTAATTGAAGATTTCAACATAAAAGAATATGTCAAAGTTAGGATGACAGCTCTTAAAGAAAATTTAGTGCAAAGTAGCAACAACAACCACAAAAGGTACGAGAATAACTCTCAAGGTTACAAGCCTAAAAATCCTAACCTTAAAAGAAGAAAAGGCTCTTGTTTTGTTTGTGGAAAACCAGGCCATCATGCCTCACAGTGCATGTATACAGCAGGAAATGACAAAAGAAAAACTAATACTCCTAAGGCTAACTTAGCTAAAAGAGGTGATATTATTGCAGTTGTGATTCCTCAAGTAAACATTGTAGCACATGCAAAAGAATGGATGGTAGACTCTAGTGCTACTCGGCATTTTTATGCAAATCGAGAAGCAGTTTCCTCTTATACTCCTGTAGAGGATGATAGGGAAGAGGTCTACCTTAAAGACTCAAGTACTACCAAAGTCTTGGGTAAGGGTAGATTTCTCCTGAAACTCACTTCGGAAAAAACTTTAACCTTTGTTGATGTACTGCATGTTCTTACAATGAGGGAAAACTTTATCTCTGTATCCTTGTTGGGAAGAGCTGGAGTGGAAGTGTTATTTGAATCTGATAAGATCTTAATGACAAAAAATAATATGTTTGTGGGAAAAGGGATATTTTAACCAAGGACACTTTGTACTTATTATTTTTGATGTTATCAACGGAAATGCATCTACTTCTGCTTATATGATTGAGTCTCTTTTTTATGGCATGCTAGACAAGGACATGTTAATGTCGCTTATATAAAAAAAATGCAATCACTAGGACTAATATCTTGTTTAGAATCAATTAACATTGACAAATGTGAAATATGTGTTGAAGCTAAAAACACCAAAAAGACTTGTTTTTCTGTAATTACAGAAATTGAATTATTATCCTTGATTCATAAAGACTTAGTCGATTTAAAACATACCAGGACTAGAGGTGGTAAAAGGTATTATGTGACATTTATTGATGATTTTTCTAGATATACTAAGTTGTATTTACTTAAAAATAAAGATGAAGCATTTAATGTTTTTATTTCTTATAAAACTGACCTTGAAAATTAACTTAGTAGAAAAATCAAGAGAATTTGATCTGATAGAGGTGGGGAATATTTATATTATGAATAATTTTTGTGAAAAACAAGGAATAATTTATGAAGTAACTCCGCCTTATTCACCTGAGTCAAATGTAGTAGCTGAAAGAAAAAATAGAACATTAAAAGAGATGATGAACTCTATGTTAGTTAGTTCTAATGCTCCTGATAATTTATGGGGTGAAGCTATTTTATCTGCATGTTACTTACAAAATACAATACCACATAAAATGACTGGCAAACCCCCGTATAAATTGTGGAGATGTTATAAACCTAACATAAAATATTTAAAACTGTGGGGGTTCCTTGCTAAAATTCTTTTGCCTGAACCTAAAAAGAGGAAAATAGGTTCTAAAATTCTTGATTGCATGCTTATTGAATATGTTGAACACAGTGTTGCATATGAATTTCTTATTTTAAAAAGTTATGTACTTGATTGCAATACTATAATTGAGACAAAAAATGCTAAGTTCTTTGAATATATTTATCCACTATCGGATAAAATTTCTCATACACCTGTTAAAATAAATAATGGAGTTATCTCTAACAAAGAACTGAGATGGAGTAAAGGGCCTAGGAAAGAAAAATTTTCTTATGAAAATAATTTTCAAACTTTTCTTGTCAATAATGAACCATCAAATTATTTTGAAGCTATATATTCTTCATAAGCTAATTATTGGGAAGAGGCAATAAAAGTTGAAAGTGATTATAATATGAAAATAATACAAGAATTTTAACTGATTTACCTCCTGGTGCAAAGCCTATAGGTTTAAATAGATTTTCAAAAACAAATTTAATCCTGATGGATTTTTAGATAAATATAAAGCTCGGTTAGTAGCAAAAGGATTTGCTCAAAAATAAAATATAGATTATTTTGACACATTTGCACTAGTGAATAGAATTTCTTCTATTCAAGTTTTAATTGTTGTAGCTTCAATCCGTAAGCTTTTTATCCATCAAATGGATGTCAAAACAACTTCCTTAAATGGTGATTTGGAAGAAAAAATTTATATGGTTCAACCTAAAGACTGTGTTATTCCTGGACAAGAAAACAAAGTTTATAAAACAATTAAATCACTTTATGGCCTTAAACAAGCTCCTATGCAGTGATATGAGAAATTTGAATAGGTCTTATTGAGAGATACCTTTTCATCAGTTGAGATGGATAAATGTGTTTGTACTAAAATGGTAAGCAATGGTTATTTGATAATATGTCTATATGATGATGATGTGCTTATATTTGGTACAAGTTTAAACATTGTGCAAACTATTAAATTCTTTTTTGTCAGCTAATTTTGATATGAAAGATCTGAGTGAAGTAAATACAATATTGGGAGTTAAAGTTATAAGGAGTGAAGATGGAATAATGTTGTCATAAGTGTATACGGTGAAAATCAGAGGGTCCGATTTTATGGCCATTATGACGCTTCATAAGCACGTATCTAGGAGGCTCGAGGCGAAGCTCTCGGTTCGACTCCGAGGGTTCTAAGTGCTCAATCTCGAGGCAGTATAAATCGTTGGTTATATGGCAGAATGGGAAGATCCCAAGGCACGCGATTAAAGCTGACCAAGCCTATTAAGCTAGTGCAAGCCCTTACCGTTGCATTAAATGGTTGTACCAGCAGCGTAGCTTTGTAAGAAATATACTTGTACCATGTTGGGATTTCACCTTATATATAAAGGGGATCCTTGTCATTTTGTAAGGGAGAAAGCACACAACATTGAATAGAAGAACAAGAACATTCTGCTCTCCAACTTAAACATATTCTCCTTTGATTTCATTATATACATTTGTTGCTTACATTTATTGTGTTCCATTAATTGTTCTTCATTTATTACTCATCATTGATCGTCAAAAGCCCTCATCGAGGTCCTAAGAACTAACTCATTGACTATTCAGAACCTAACGCATAGCTCAACCTCGAGGCCCCGTATCTGTTAGCTTGAGGCCCAGATTCTCAACCACTCGGTTTGTTCGATACATTACCTTCAAACCCTTATCTTATTTTCTAGTCTCTCACTTAGCATCTACTTCCTAACAACTAGCATAAAAATGAATCACATATTCTTGTAACCACAAAATCAAATCAAATCTAATTGTAATTACTATTTTCAAGGTAAACAGTTTGGCACCCACCATAGGGCTAAAAATTATAGTGATTGTTTTCTTGCCGGTTTACTACACATCGCAAGTTATCTTTCACACTTTTTCTTGTCCAAGGATCTTTGATTTCAGGTCAAAATGTCTAACTCACTGAACGCACATGAAGACAACGGTCTTAGGGACCATGGAGAGAATAGTGTACATGTTCCAGGTATTGGTGTACCACCGCAAAACCCTAAGGATGCACCAGAACCAATTCCTATGGACATGGTCTCATACAATGGCCAACACGTCAATATAAGCTCACACACCGACATGAGTATACGCCAAGAGAACCAACGAGAAGCTCAAAAAACATAGCTCGGGAGGAATGAGAGGTTACCCTTCATGTAATTTTTTATATGTTGCAGGCACAATAGATGGCATCGCTCAATTGTAGAGCCACCAAAAAACCTACGAACACAGCAGCATCGGAAGCGGCTCCTCAAGCCGAACGAGTACCAAAAAGATCAAGCAACAACGAGTCAGCAGCCGACCCCACTATTATAAAGATGCTCGAGGACCTCAAGAAGAGGATTGAATTGAACGAAAAGAAGATAGAAGCCAATGACAAAAAGGTGGAGACCTACAATTCAAGGGTCGATCAGATCCCAGGCGCATGCCCGATCTTAAAGGGTGTAGATTTAAAAAAATTTGTACAAAAGTCATTCCCGTCAAATGCTGCTCCAAAGACCATCCTGAAGAAATTCAGAATGCCTGATCTCCCGAAATACAATAGAACCTCGGACCCAACCAGCACATCACTTCTTACACATGTGTTATGAAGTGGAATAACCTAAAGGATTGGAGAAACACTTTCAAAAGGAGCAATGATGTGGTATCACAACCTAGCACCAAATTCAATAGATTCATTTGCCATGCTGGCAGATTCTTTTTATAAAGGCACATGCCGGTGCCATTGAGCTCGCTACAAGAAAAACTGACGTCTTCAAGATCAAACAAAGAGAAAA
Source organism: Nicotiana glauca (assembly GCA_026770625.1). NCBI lineage: Eukaryota > Viridiplantae > Streptophyta > Magnoliopsida > Solanales > Solanaceae > Nicotiana > Nicotiana glauca. Next base: position 34,647 of record MU671131.1, on the reverse strand, counting down.
CGAGATGATACATGAGTTTGTATCTCATTTCCAAATGGAGCGAAAGGAATTTCCACAAGTTTTCAATGACTGGGCAGTGCAAGCCTTCACCCAAGGTTTGAACAAACGGATTTCAATAGCTTCAAATCAACTAAAGCAGAACTTGATAGGATATCCTGCCGTGACTTGGTCGGATGTCCAAAACCGATACCAGTCAAAGATTAGGGTCGAGGGAGACCAATTGGGAGCCCCTTTGGGCTCAGTATATCCTAATAAGTTCTTGTCAAAGGAAGCAAGGCCAAACAAAAAAGGTATCAACCTTACACTAAAGATCGCAGAAATGCCCCAAGGCATAACATACCCTGAAATGATCGAAGGACAGACCAAGGTTAGAATCCTCGGGGACTCGTGGGTAGAGTCTGATTCAACAAACATACATGAACGATGGTGGCAAGCCGATTGTCCGAATACAATTTTAACATTGATGTTTCAGACATCGTCTCTGCCATCGGTAAAATAAGAGAAACCAGGTGGCCAAAACCCATACAATCAGATCGGTCACAAAGGAACCCCAACCTAGTGTGTGAGTTTCATGGCACACACTGCCATAAGACCAAAGATTGCAGATAGCTCTAAGAAGAAACATCCCGACTGATCAGCAAAGGGAACCTCCGAGAGTTCCTCAGCGACCGAGCCAAAAATCAATTCTGGGAAAGAGAGGCGAACAGGTAAAATGAAACAGAAGAACCACAACATGTCATCCACATGATTGTTGGGGGAGTCTACATCCCATATGAACCCATTGTCAAACACAAAAATATCCATCACCATGGAAAGGCTAACTCGAGGTTACATACCCGAAGACACTCTCAAATTCAGTGACGAGGACATCGAGACCCTGTCTCAGCCTCATAACGACACACTGGTAATCTCTTTTCTTGTGAATACATTCCAAATTAAATGTGTACTTGTGGATCAAGGTAGCTCGGCCAACATTATCAGGTCGAGGGTTGTGGAGCGGCTCGAATTGCTCGACCAAACCGTGCTCGCTTCTCGAGTCCTCAACGGATTCAACATGGGAAGCAAAACAACAAAAGGGGAGATCACCCTCCTGGTCAACGTGGCCGGCACAACCCAAAATGCCAAGTTTCATGTCATCAAAGGAGACATGAGATACAATGCCATACTCGAAAGGCCATGAATACTCTGTAGAGGGAAGTACCATCAAATCTTCACCAAATGATGAAATTTCCAACAAAGGACGGAATCAAAACTATGTACAGAGAACAACATGCAGCAATAGAGATGTTCACGGTGCACGATGTGGCACCGACATCAACACCTCTAGCATCAAAGGAGCTAAAGGATAAGCAAAGAGGTAAGTAATGATCACAAGAGACATTCTCGGCTACACCCAAATAAATAAGTAAATGATCGTATGTGTCCCCGGAGCAAACAATTGAAGCACATCAAAGATCGAAGCGCCATCGCCAGTAAGGTACAATTGCCACCATTTTATTTTTTACATCTTACACTAACCTATGTGTAGGTGTCCGATCAGAAAAATCGAGATGCTTTCCATCATGAAGACCTCAGGTTTTAAAACATGCGTTGAACTCTTTTCCTTCGATCAGGATTTATACCAAGAAGGATTTTACCGGTAAGGTTTTTAACAAGGCAACATCCATATGCTACCTGAGGAGAACTTAACAAGTATTCAAGGCTTCTATTCAATCAACCCCGAATACCGGGGGGGGGGGGATCCCCCTGGGAGATAAACCCCTTGGAGAAGTCAAGATGAGCCAAAAAGTTTCTAAATAGGAAAATGATGTATCGGGCCGAACGATCAAATGAACCGTGTTCGCATAGAATAACTGAACACTTTAAGATGAAAACATGTACACTTGTGCCAAGTAATAAAGGAATATGTTTCCATCAAAACACTTTGTGCTTCAAAGAAATCCGCTATTTTTTCATGAAACGGCTCCAGAGCTAGAGATTTCCCGAACACTCGGGGACTGACATCAAAAACTTGAAGCCATATGACCTCCGGGTTGGAAACTTCTAACTCGTAAACCATCAATAATGTAACTCCAAGTTTACACAAAACTGCTCCAGAGCCAAAAGACTCTCAGTGTCTCAGGGACTGTCGCCGACGGTCACCCTATCAATTTGTCAAACTCGAGGCTATAAGACCTCATGCGGGCAACCTCAAGCTCATAAGACCTTTACAAGGCAATACCAAACCTCATAATACTTTTACAAGGAAATACCATACTTATAAGACCTCAAGCAAGGCATAAGTTATACTTGTACCAAGTCACCAAACCTGTAAGACCTGTAGTAAGGCATGTTAAAATTTATAAGACCTTACAAAAATGCATAATCCCGATCTTAAAGTTAAGGCTATATATTTGAACTTGTAAGACCCCTAAAAAGGCATACCCTTGACATAGACGCCGAAGCTACTTCACTCGAGACTAAAAGGCTATGGCCAAATATGACGACTACGGTCATGAGGCTGTACCTGCCAAACTAACGCAACTCGAGGATGCCTGACTGTCGCTAATAAACTCACAGGCCTTCAAATTACTTCGAAAATACTCCGAAAAGAACGGGTTAATCAGGCTACACTCGGTACAAGCAAAAGAGCTTCGACTATGTCATCTCCAAATAATAGGCTTCAAAATGTTCAACCATCAAGCGAAAACTCCCAAGGTGATCGCCCATCATCACATAACCGCTCATAATCGAGGTTCTTATCGAACCGTCGAAGATTCGTATGAACACAAAATACTTCAACAAGGGGAAAATAAGCCTATACTAGAGGACGTGCCGACCCTACGTATAAGACCTACTGTTGCCAGCATAAATCTAAAAGTCGTGCCAACCAAACGCGTAAGAGCCTAGACGCCAGCTTAAAATTTTAAAACCTAAGGGTCAATGAGCTTGAGTTGAGATCCGACTCCAATACTGAGCCTGAAACACTTAACTAAAAAATGCCTATGGGCAAATGCGTAAGAGCCTACGGGCCATCCCAACAAGCCTCATGGACGATTTATAAACCTAAGAGTTTTTGCCTCAAAGTCCTATTCACCTGGCCAAACATCAACAGACATATGATTCAAAAAAGGAGACGTACACAAGCAAAGGAAAATACATGAAATGTGAAACTAAAAGTCTTCCTTTTATACATATATGCAAAGCTCCATTTAAAAAGTTCTCTAAGAGCATTGTACAAAGAATCAAAAGGCAAGGCATAGCCTATGCTCCCCTCGAGGACTGCGGCCCGTCGGCCTCTTCCCTATTGTCTTTGACATCAGATAAGAGGAACTCGGCTTCCTATTTATCCTCCTTCACTTGTGCTATCTCCTTAGAGAAATCGAAGCTCGTAGCGTGGATTTCTTCAAGAGTTTCGATCTGACATTTGCATAGAGCATACTCATTGCTTCTACTCTCCCTATTAGAAGCCCCTCTCAGCTCAGCCCATGCGTCGGCGGCGTCTTTTCAATAGATGGCCAGCTTAAGCTCGAGTGTCCAGAACCTCGGCCTTAATCTTCAAAAGCTCAAACTCGAGCCTTGCAATCACGCTCGTCAAGATCTAGCTATTTTCACGAGCATTCTAGAGTTGCACCTCTAGGGCAGAAACCTTGGCCAAAGCATTCTTCTTGGCCGCAACTTGGGCATCTGCTTGAGCCTTTAGCACATTCATGTTTGGCCTGACCTACTTCACCCCAAAGGCATTCTAGGTTTTCCGTCTTCCTCTGCAACTGAAATATCAAAATGTTAATCTCCAAAGAAAGGAGAAGAAATATTCATCCCCTCGAAATAAGGGTTACCTGTCTTTCGAGGTAGCTTTCGTAGTTCTGACTTTGACTCGCCTCGTACCGCAGGTATACCAACTCCCTCACCACTTTATCACAAAGAAGACCGAGGGATTTCTCATCTTCCAAGGCTTTTCGCAACATGGCTTCATGGTGAAGCAACTCAAACTTGAGCTTATCAAAAGCCTATTAAAAGGGAGCTCAATAAGAATATAAAAGTGCAAAGTTGAAAAGCCAATGTAGTCGACCAAAATTCACCGTAGAACATAGCCGCTGAGCCTCATTAAAAGTTAAGTACGCACCTACTGGCCTGGTCGCATCGGCCCTAATAAAACAACTCCAAATGGGAATACGGTCACTCGATACCCCACTCGATTCAGGTGACCCCTAGCCCCGAACATCCCTCAAAGTACCTACGACGGGAGAAGAAGACGGCGCCAGAAAATCCTTGTCCCTCAAAGTACCTTCGACGGGAGAAGAAGACGGAGGCAAAGTAGGAACCATTTTGGCAAGTCTTGAAGCCTTGGGCACTACACGATTAGCTGATACATCTTCTTTGAGCAACCGAGCAGGGCGTGCCTTACTATAAACACCCTTGTCCGTCGAGGACTCCTTCAATTTGTTATCAGCCCGCTGCCCTGAAGCCGATGACCCTTCCTCCTCCCCGAGGGGGCACTGTCTCATCTCGAAAAATTCTCTGATGCCTGTAGTGACGAAGTTAGTACAGATAAAAAATGTACCTTTCTAAGAATACAAGCCACATAGTACGTACAATGATGCTTTGCCTCCCATCTTCCCTTGGACAAGTCTCGCCACTTATGCTCATTGTAAGTCGAGCAAGCTGCAAGCTTCCGAGACCAATCCGCTAGATTGGGAACCTTGCATGACAACCACGAGTTTGCTGAAGAAAAAAAAAAAGAAAATGTCTTTACGGAGCCTGCCTCCACCATGGACAAAATAGTTAAAACACGAGTGTACCACTTATGTATGAAATTCCATTTCTCAGGAAATTGCAAGTAACTCTGCAGGGATAATATCGACGGTCCACACTTAGATGAACCGTCTCATCCACATTCAGTTCACATCCTCTTCAATACTAAAGGAAAAAGGTTAGGTGGACCGACTTCGTAGGGTAATCATGCCTCGGTAATACAAGGGCTTGTATAGTCTAGTAAGATGGTTAAAGGTGAACTCGAGCCCTTTACCTGCAAAATACCTTATCATTAGCACTATCCTCCAAAAAGATAAGTGAACTTGTGCCAGGGTAACCTTATGTCTTCTACAAAACTCAAGCACGACCCAATCTAGAGGGCCCAATGTAAAGGGGTACATATATATGTTCAAATACCCCTCGACATGAGGCATGATGCTATCTTTCGAGGAAGGTACCTGTAGTACCATCTCTTCTCCCCAACCAATTGTTTCTAACTGCCTCGAGGTGTTTCTACCCTATTAAGGAGATATATTTTGATGCATGCTCCCGATGGCCCTGAACATTGGGAGGTCTCACTAAAAAACTCCCTCATCGAGACAAAGCATCTCGAGGATAACCCATCGGACACCGGCAGTGTACTACCAATCGGGCGCGAAGCAGAGGCGGAATTCTCCTCTCCTTGGAAAAATGATTTGGGCGTAGCAGCCATGACTATGGTAAAACAAGAAAGGGAAGATGAAGACTTGGGCGAAAGCTTTGAATTGAAAACTAGCGCAAGGAAGAAGAGCTCTATTATGGGGATAGTCACTCAAAGTGGAGGAATCCCCAAATAAGAGAAAAACAAGTATATATATAGAGCAAGTGGCGACTGTTCGCCTATTCAAAAGGCCAATTAATTCTTACCATGTTAGTGCCACCTTTGGGGAAAGTGTACTGGTGAGACACCCCACCCCCCGCGCATTCAATCACTTTGCAACCACATCACAAAAATGACACCGTCATACGACGCTCGAGAGCCATCAAGGTCTCGAGGATCCCGATACTACAATCTTGGACCCTAAAGAAAAAAGAGATAATATCGAAGATTTGAAGTAGAAGAATCCTCTTACATTTCCAAAAATATATTTATGAGCGCTGTCTCTACAAGGCCTTTCCCCCCGTAGAAATTCATATACAAAAACAAAATGGAGAAGATGACATGAGTCTTTCCTCGCCCTCACTACTCTCGAGATAATCTCTGAAACCCTCGTTTGAAGTGCTGAAAATTTTGATTCTTCCTCCAAGGTTCGGGATTCCTCGATCTCAGCTGAGAGATCAATGTCAAATGCACTTTCTTTCTCGAGAGCGTGCCTCCTTGTTAGCGAGTGAGCGTAAGAAATGCCCCAATTCAGTTTCTACTCGGCCTTCTTAGATATTTCTCTAGCTCGTTCATTTGCAGTGGCAGAATCTTTCATGTATGAAGACGTATTTTCTTCGGCCTCGGACTTGGCCACGATTAGTGAAATAGCCTCCTTCTGAGCATTTAGAAGAATATCTTGGGTCCAAACCAACTCCGCCCATAAAAGGCCCCTCTCGGAGGAATCATTTTGCCCTTTCAGCTTGAGTATCTCCACATCCTTGGCTACGGCCTCTTCCTGGAGCTGCTCCATCAGGGCATCTATTTGCCCAACCTACAAAGGCAAAGCGAGTTGGTAAGCATCAAGTTATAATAATAAAACACGAGTTCGTGGATGCCATGTTACCTGCTCAGCAAGGTCGTCCCTTTCCAGACGCACTCCCTCCAAACTCGCCTGAAGCCTGCTCAACTCCTCCCCTTTTGGGCAGAAGAGGCCTTCGACACTTTCAGTTTTGAGGTAAGCCTCTCAAGCTCTTCCCCGTAGCTCGAAAGCTCATCTTGAAGCATAGAGAAGACATGGTCAGACATTTTCTTAGCCTGCAACAAATCAAAGAAGTTATAAAGTCAAGGGCAAAGATTTAAAGCACAAAGGTTATGTCAAAAGAATATCACCTATTGTTGAAGCCTCCCCGCCTTCTCGCGAGTGGCGGGAGCATCGAGACCAATTTCCTCATCAACATCATCGAAGAGGTCTCCAAACACGTCTTCCCCTCTATGAAAGGCCTCCATACCGGAGGTATCAGGGTCCTGTGCTTCCTAAATTTCTCCCGGTAAGTACGGCGGGCCTAAATTAAGGCCGCCCAGGGCACTAATTTCCCTAAGGGTCACATCTTGTCCCCGAGAAGATTTGGGTTCACGCCCTTCGGAATCAACAGTAGCAGCTTCATCGACACAGGTTGTACTATGTCCAACCTGAAACTATGGGACTATGCCATCACCCTCTTCGAGGGTCTCTTCAGCATGGGTCTGGTCCATATCGACCACCACCGATTTGGCAGCTTTCAGCACAACAACTTGCGAGGCACCTGCGCCTCGCCTTGTCCTTTGTACCAAAGGGACTTCATCACCATGATCGTGATCTTCATCCTCAGTATGGGGACTTCTTACAGCAACCAAAGTTAAGACCTTGACATTAGTCCAAGGCCTGTAAACTTTAGGTTTCTCTAATTTGGGAGACTCAGGCGAAGCCCCCTTCTTCCTCTTCTTACCCTTACCAAGTTTTGAGGTCCTTTACTCACCGTTAGGAGGTGGTCTCATCAACACTCCATACTCAAGGCTTGCACAAGCATGTTGCATCAAACCTACCATTACCTAAGATACTCATAAGGAAACATGGTAAAGATAGCAGTATAAAGCATACCATGGCTCTTGGCCTGCCATCGCGTTCTGGCAAAGTCACACCAAGAATGCTCAATATAAAGGAAAGCAGAGTATAACTATCTGATCCATCCTGACAGATTCTGAACCGCGTTGAGGTACCAAGCGGTGGCTACATAATCAGAAGAAGATCATTTTTAAAGAGGGGAGAAAGGGCAATAAAACGTGCTTGAGGTAGAGCAATTACGCATTGTATTCCACTCCTCTAGGAATCACATTCTATCAAGCAGGATAATGTCCGAGGTCCTCACTTGGACAAACTGGCTCATCCACCCCCGATCCTTATCCTCATCAATGCTAAAAAAGAACGTCTTTGCGGATCGAGGGTGAAGCCTGATTAAACCTCAAAAGAAGGGGGGATATATAGTCTAATCAAATGATTAAGGGTAAAGGTCATACCCTTGACATTGTTAGTAAATCTCGAAGCATATAAACAAACCTCCAGAAGGAAGGATAGATTTGGCCGAGTGTCACCCCGTACTTACGATATAAGTCAAGAATCACCAGATCTATCGACGGAGAAGAAGTGTCCGAAGAATCTATGAGACCTAGAGTAAATGGTATATATACACGCTGAGAAATCCAGCCTTATGTTATGTTATGCTTTCTCAAGGATTGGGGATCTCAACTACCACAACCTTTCCCCACCGGCAGTCTTTTTTCACTTTATGCGTATCGATCACCATGCTGATGTACCGAGACACGTGCTCACTCCAGCCTAGTGTAGAGGGTGGGTTCTCGATGAAAAAATTTGATACAATATCAAATTTGGTATAGGTACATTGCTTGAAAGTTGGGGGTACTTTTGGTTTACCCCTGGATGGGCGAGACGAAGAAGCAATGCCCTTTTTTTAAGGAATCGTTCTAGAGGTTCTAGCCATGGTCATAAAAAAGGTTTTTGAGAAAGAAAGTAAGGGTCAAGCACATAGGGGAGAAGAATGTGGAAGATGATAAACTTATCTCCAGAAAATTGAAGATATTGTTGAGCTATTTATAGAAGCCATGTGGGCAGCGTTTGGATAGTGGAAAGGTCGAACCAATAGCGATTTATGGGTTTTCTCAATAGTTATGTCGATAGTGACGCTTGTGCTATCTTTGAGTCAAGGCATTTATTGCTCTAACAGGCCGACTTCATGATGGTACTATCAAGGAGGTACGAGTTAAAGACCATTTCTTATCATTTTTATCCTAAGAAATGTGGGGACTATTTGTATACGGTGAAAATTAGAGGGTCCGATTTTATGTCCATTATGATGTTTCGTAAGTGCGTATCTAGGAGGCTCAAGGCTCAGCTATAAGTTTGACCCCGAGGGTTCTCAATGCTCGACCTCGGGGCAGTATAAACCGGTGGTTATGATGGCAGAACGGGAAATTCCCAAGGTACGCGATTAAAGCTGACAAAGTCTATTAGGCTAGTGCAAGCCCATATCGTGGCATTAAATGTCTGTACCAGCCGCGTATCTTTATAATAAATGCTCGTGTACCATTGTTGGGCCCCCTTTTTTCCCCTCCTCATGGAGAGAGTCCGGGTTTCGACATTCACGGGGTGTAATGACTCATTTCCTTTTAGGAATTGGGTATTTGAAGAGTTGCCACCTAACAGATTATGGTGCGTTGGGGAACTTAGAGCAATTAACTCTTGGGTTGGTTTGCATTACCAGAGATTAGGGTAAGGGCTCGAAGTAACCTCGAGGGAAAGGTGTTAGGCACCCCTCTTGGTCTACAACTATGTGTCCCGACCGAACTTATTTCACAAATTAGTCCATAAATTGTAATAATTGCAAGTAGATAATGTTGGGGCATTGTATAAAATAAGAATTAAACAGGTTGTAAAGAAAGGAAAATAAAGTTTAAAGCAAAGAGGGTTTAGGGGAGAGGGAGGTCCTAGATTTGTTAGCTTATAGGATCACATCTGTACAATGCCCGGTAATCACTTCTTAGAAAGGGGCTACGCGTGACATTATCACACCGATCATTATATCCATGTCTACCCTTCCTGTCCCCTTATTGGTCATCCAAAGTGAGTGTTGGTCACAGAATCCTATCGTGTGCTGCTACTCGTCCCTTCTTAATGGTCTTGGAGGGACCTAGGACTTCTACCTATAGGTAGTTCTAGACATACCCTTAAGGTTTTACAAAGGCAAAACATTTAGGACTTCCACACATAATGGGAGAAATTAAAGGGCTCAGAGTTTTCTCCTCAAACAAACACATAAGCAACACAACTCAAGCACAGTTAAGGGCAATATTTAGATTCCTAAGGCATGACATCTAGGTGTTTTTTAGAAGGCAAGCAGATAGCAGATTTGTTGTAATACTCAGAATGGCCTAATAAGTTTGCCTACTGATTTTAAAAGCTGTTGAGAATTAGGCATCATACACAAGAAGGCAGATTTCCAATTTTAACAGCTTGGTCACCTAAGGCTTGCTTACGTGTGAGATAGTATACCAATCCTTAGAAGCAAGGAAACTGATTGAAAACAGGTTGTTTAAACATCCTATTCTAGGTGTTCAGCACATAGAATTATCACCAGTTAATTGTAAGAACTGAGTAAAATTGTTTTATCCCATTTTTATGTATTCATAGTTGGCCTAAGCGCGCGTAAGAAAATATAAAATCTTAAAGACATGGTGTCTAATGCACAGAGATGCATAATCCTAAGCAGGATTTCTATATGCACAAATATTACATCGTTTAAACATGATTTCTAGAATATGCAGGGATGATATGTTTGTTAGTGTTGTTTAGCCTTAAAACAAGATCTCTAAGTGTGTATGGCTGTAGGAACATGATCGCAGCAAACACTGGTTATTAACACATTTAACGCGGGATTTTCTAACTGATATGATAGAAAAATGGACATGCTGAAAACAGTAAGTGTAAGTCCTAGGGAACATGATCTCTAATGCATGAAATGAGCCCTAAGCATGGTTTCTGTTGCACAAGTAGGAATATAAACCTAAATGTTTTCTACCCTTTTAATAGCTAAAGCATGCATAGTCACCCCTTCCCTTTTCCACTATCCATCCCCAGAGTTGTTTAAAATAGTTATTAAAAACCATTCGCATAAATTAAAAAATTGGAATAAGAAAGAAAAAAGAATTTATGTTATAGGGAGCCTGCTGATAGGCCCAAAATCTTCAGAATGCCTCAAATGCCATTAGTTCACAGACTTTCATACAGATCCAGGTGTGTCAGAGTTCCCTAAGGACCTCAAGGGATCCCGGGTAGTGTTCACACCCAGATTTCATAGCCAAGACAGAGTAACTACAGTGTGGAAAGGCCAGATTTTGTGTGTCAAAGTTTAGAGGGACCTCAAGGGTCTCAAGGCAACGCTCACACAAAAGGGCCAAAACCTAGACTTCTAAGAGTATATAAGAGTGCTTGACATAGTTTTGAAAAGGTTGAGTTGGAAAACACTTTTGAAATAGTATGTTTGAAATAAGTTTGCAGAGAAACAGAATAGTTGCTTATAGAAAACAGTTTTGAAAGGAAAAGGAAATAGGAGCAACAACAACTTAGAACAAGACAACACACACAGAACAAGTTTGAAGAATAGTATCATTTCAACATTCACAAATAGGGAAGTAAGGGATTGGGGACAATTAAGAAACCCATAAGAGTAAGCATACAACATGCAGATTTGCATATATGTTAGGATCAAAAAAGTCCTAAAGGGAGGGGGTGTATTACAGAATCTAGTAGTCGCAGAAATAGTCTTATCACAAAGAGGTTTGTGCTAGGAATTGACTCAGGCTGGATCTGCTGGTGGTACCTCGGCGGCAGCTCGCGCAGGTGCTCTGGCTGCACCACCTGCGCTCCCTCGACCTTTACCCCAGCCCCGGCCTCTGACGGCTGCAGTAGGGGGCGCGGGTTCCTGATCATCTCGAGTAGCACGTGTCCTCTCCATCTGTGAGAGAATAAAAAGAAAGAAGTTTAGTTGTGATATCGAAATCTCGCACGATAAGGAAATCAAATGAAGTGAAATTTTTCCTAACAGTTTCATAGCCTCTCGTAGATAAATACAGACGTCTCCGTACCGATCAACAAAACTCTAATAAACCGACCTATGTTGCGTGACTCCTATGAACCTACAGCTCTGATACCAACTTCTCACGACCCCAGTTTTCCCACCGTGAACATGTCATGGTGGCACCTAGTCTCTATAACTAGGTAAGCCTAACAATGTGGAAACATAACTAACTTGATGAATAATAATAAAAACTGAACAATTGGAAGGAAAAACAGTATATAAATGCCACTCGGCATATACAACTCAACATCACTATCCTAAAACCCGAAAACTCACGGGAACACAAGCTGAAAGAATATAGTAAAATGCTCTAACTCCGAAATGTCTACATCAACAGTATGATAAAAGGGCTAATACTACAAGATAGAATAAAGATTGAGACTCTTAGGTCTACGAACGTGACAGATGTACCTCGAAGTCTGCAAAAAGCTCTCCCTGTCTCAAGGATGGTAAGATGGTGCAGAAGTACCTAAGTCTGCACATGAAAAACATACGCAAAAAGGGCATGAGTGCACCAAAGTGATACTCAGTAAGTGCAAAGCCTAACCTCGGTTGTGTAATGACGAGGAAGATCAGGGCCCTACTGAAGTCAAATAAAATATAAGATTTAGCAGTGTAGAGTAATCAGTATAATGAGTACAGCAATGGAATAAGACAAATTATACAAGGCAACAACACATATACAACGAACAGAGTAATCACAGAATTTAAGAACTGCTCAACACCAGTAGTAACAATGAGGATCTTCCAGGATACCGTTCTGTAGTCCTTTTCATCAACTATCCAGTGGATCTCCCGGGACACCATCCCATAGTCCAACTATCAATGCTCGGTGATCTACCGGAACCCCGAACCGTAGTCCCAAATGTAAATACCCAGTACTGAGGGAATCTACTTGGTGCATTCCCGTAGTTCCGTATAACTGTGCAGGGGGATCTACCGGAATGCCACATCTGTAGTACCAATGTAAATATGTAGCAACAATCAAAAGGATATTCAGAAATGAAATTTCATATCAAGGAAACAAGTAATTCTGTCCTAACATGCTTCACGTAGTGCAATCAAGGCAATTTAATCAAATAGGCAATCTAAATCAACTAAACCTGCTCTTCCAACTAACAACATACCAAATTTACAATTATAACAAAGCAGGAAAGGAAAACATGCTAATAAGAACGTTAAGAAAACCGGATTTCCAACAATTTGCATAAGTACGCGCTCTTCACCTCACGCACAAGGCAATTCAATTACCAAATATCATATCCTAAGGGGAATAGGTCCCCCACACAAGGTTAGACAAGCCACTTACCACGAATAAAGCTCAAATCAACTCAAAACCATGCCTTTGCCACGAGTATCTGACCCCAAATGGCCCAAATCTATTAAATGCAATTGCATATCGTAAATAACATCTCAAGAAACTGATTATACGATATAATTCAAAGCTACTACGCGATTTTATGTAAAATGGCCAAAATTGCCCGCAGGCCAACGTCTCGAAATCAAGTGAAATTTATATTTTCAGATACCTCATACTCTCACAAGTCTGTTCATAACAAGAACACTGCAATCGGGGCCCAAACGGCCCATCAAATCCCCAATTAAAGGTCTCTTAAACTAAAGCCCTAGTTACCCCCTTTTCCCAAATTTCTAACCATTAATTAGGCCTTTAATCACATAAAACGAGTTATGAATTCAAGGGCATTACCTCCAAGTGATTTCCCTTTGATTTCCTCAAAAAACCCCTCTCAAAAGCTCCAAACCCGGATGAAAATGGTGGAAGAATAGCCAATTTTCGCAAAGGCTACTATTTATATGACCTACCTAGCTACTTCTGCATTTGTGGTCCTGGGACCGCATCTACGGTCCCGCTTCTGTGGACAAATAGTCGCATCTGTGACTTTCATTAAATGGCCAAGTTTCCACATCTGTGTCATCCACTCGCAGATGCGGTTGCGCTTCTGCGAAAGATCTACCGCATCTGTAGAACCTGAAGAACCAACAAAAATTTGCTTCTGTGTTCTCCTTAGCCGTATCTGTGGTCCCCAAACCGCAAATGCGAAAATATCATAAGCAGCAAAAATCTGCAATCTCTTAACTTCTAAATCTTTCCGTTAACCATCCGAAATCATCCCGAGGCCACCGGGACCTCAACCAAAAGCACCAATAACACCTGATACCTCATTCAAACATTCAAAAATCCTTAAACCACCTAAAACAAAATCGGAACTTGAATTAATCAAGGATTTAAGCCTAAGAACTCCAAATTCCCTAAGAATACGCTTTCGATCAAAAACCTAACCAAATCACGTCCGAATGACCTGAAACTTTGCACACACATCACAAATGACATAACGGAACTACTACAACTCTCAGAATTCCATTCCGATCCTCAGATCAACATCTCACTATCGAACCGAAAACTTTAAAAATTTAACTTTCGGCATTTCAAGCATAAATTCGCTACGGACCTCCAAAACACAATCCGACCATGACCCTAAAGTTGAAATCACCTAACAAAGCTAACAGAACCATGATATTTCCATTCCAAGGTTGTGTTCACACTGTTCCGACTACAGACCACTTTCCAACACTTAAGCTCTCATTTAGGGACTAAGTATCCAAAAACTCTTCGAAAGTCAAAACCGAATGCCCCAGAAAATCAAAATAGCATAATTAAACTTAGGGAAAACAGTTCATAGGGTATTACAATGTTAAATTATTAAGATGACCAGCCGGGTCATCACATCCTCCTACACTTAAATATTCATTCGTCCTCGAATGAGCATAGAGACATACCTGAAGTAGTGAAAAGATGAGGGTAACTGTTGATACCCAATTTTTTCCTATGTATTTTATATACTCAAAATATTCTCAAAATAGTATGTGTATGCATACATAAGCTTTCCAAGAGTTTTGGTATTTTTTCCTAATTTTCTAAGATTCGTAAACTCGATTTATTGTCTATTTTAGCAGTACAAAATCCCGTAATTATTCTTAAAACTACTATTTTTGTGAATAATTTATTTCCATCCTCATATTTACACTAAAATATAATTAAGTAGATTTTTTGCATATTTTTATAGATTTATTTGGCATTTTTAAAACCAAATTGCATATAATTGCAATTATAACCTATTTTACAATTAACAGTATTCCGCAATTATAAGATCATTTCTAGTATTTTTTTAGAATAATATTTATACATTATTAATTAATTAAGTGCTTTTAATTGGTTTTTAAAATCATTCTCACTATTTTTATAAAATAAAAAGGAAAAAATGTCCATTTAAGTGCTAGCCAGAGTTTATTTCAATTGTAGCCACATTAGACCCCCCAAATTAGCCCAATTTAGACCCAACAGATCATTTGAATCGACCCACCCGAATAACTTTTAATCCAGGCCATTGATGGTTGAAATCAATGGTCCGGATTACCTCTTTCCTTTTTAATTTCATTACCCAACCCTAATTCCCCTATTTCCTTCTATTGGCCGCCTTTAGATTCTCTCATATCTCATTTCTCTCTCAACTCCACCCAAACCCTAGCCGCCTTCAACCGTCTCCACCCTAAACTCACCGGAGTCCATGGCTTCGCAGGCCGTGGACAACCTATACTTACCTCCTCCGACTCTTGCATGCTTGTCACTCGAAGGTTCGAAGCCAGACCTCAAAGGTCTTCACTCAGACCTTCACAGATTCGAAGATTCCGACCATCTCCGGCCTCGCTCCATCATGTCATGGTCGTTCCAGCCTGAGTCTAACTTCTCCGGCTTAGATCCATGAGTTTTCCAGGCCTTTCTCACTTCTAGGTTTCTTCTGAAACCCTAACCTTTCGAGGTTCTTCTGATTTATCTAAGATCTGTCCTAGATATGTGTTTATCTTAAGGTCTCAAAGGTTTTCTCAAAAGTTTCTTTTAAAACTTGCTTTTAAACCTTTTCATCTTCCCCGATTTAGGGTTCATTGATTTTTTTTAACATGCTCTACTATGATTCTTGTATGTTTCTTCTAACTATGTTTCTTCTATAATCCTTATGTGTTTCTTCTACCTTGTTCTTACGAGTTCTTCTACTGTATTTTGCATGATTGATCTTTTATTATGTTATTCATGAGTTTCTTCTACTAGGAAGTACGTGTTCCTTTATGATTTCTGCACTTATTTCGTTGTTATTTCTGCCTGATTTACTTGCTTTAGTCTTTACACTTGATTGGTAGTAAAAGCCCTATAATTTGGGGTTCATCCAAGTTTTTAAGGCTATTTGTTATGTGATCTGTTTGTTTCTCATCTCTAAACTTGCTTGGTTTCAAAGCCCTAGTCTCTTCGAACCTATTTGAGTTCCTGAAGTCGTTTCCTCTACTGAGTCTCAAAATATTTGTGTTAACATTGTTTCTTCATAAGATTATGACCTCTTGCTAAAGGACTTTTTTACTTGATCATTTGCATGCTATCTGATATTCCTTCTTCTCCGAGATGACTACCATGTTCCTATTAACCTCTACTCACTGATTTTTGATTGCATGACGCTCTTCTTTTTTCTTAAATCCAACCTCGCATGCTTAATGTTTATGCACTCTTTATATGTTAAATTTCCCTCTAAAAATAACCTTTGATTATGGACTGATTTCAAATCTCTTTGTATAATTCTGATTGCACTCTTGTAATTGATTCTTTCCTTATTGTATTGATTTTTTGTGTGTCTTGGACTTGTTGAAAATACTTTCCTTTGAACTTTCAACCATACCTTTCTACTTAAGTTGATTTGATCCCATTACCTTAATTACACTAGTATGGGATACTTACATACCTTTCCTTAATTAAGGTCTAATGAACCTAACCTCGATTACATATTGTGTACTCGTACTGTGTTGAAAATATTTTCCTTATTTGACATGTTCAGCCCCTATGTGATTTCTTTCCTTATTTAACACTTACATGCTACCATTTGATTTAATTCCTTAATTAAAGGAAGTATTTGATACTAATTTGATTTTTAATGGACACATATTCCTTAATTATGTCTGAATTACAACCCTTACCTCATTTTCTTCCTGTTTCTCACACTATAAATACCTACTTTTTCATTGACACAAACACCACCAACACTCGAGTATTTTCTGAACTCACACTCACACACAAAGTATTCTTTGTTGCTGCATATACTGTGGCTTCTTTGCAAGACTTCTTCTCTCTTTTGCTTGTCTCTTTCTGAAACTGGTATGTCTTTCATTTAAACTTTTGCCTTATCCTTATATGTTTATTCTGTAGTTTCATCTTTTTTTGTTTGGTTTGACGTTCATGTTCTGTAAATTATGCCAATTTTTTTTCTTTCTTTGCTTCTGTTCCCATATGAATCCCTACCCCTAATCCCTTCTATGTGCTGAGTTAAAACCTTGGCCCCTCGTATCCTAATTACTGCCCAGGCCATGGCTTGACCTTCAATAGGTCCTGACTCTCCAATGTTTGGCTAGTAGACAGGTCAGGGGTGTGCCAACATTCTATGTTACTGGGCATGACCACCAGCCTGCCTTGGCATCCCTTATTCCCTCTCATTGCACTTACACTTACTCCTAGTCCTTAAGTCCTACCCCTCTCTTGTGAGCCTTGCTTTGGGAACCTTGAGTTCCCTTCGAACTTGGACACTTGTGGGTTGTTACTTCCACTGCACCTTAATCTGTTCTGCAATAACATTTGTGGTGTAAACACTGCCTGGAACTCTTGAAGTTCCTTGTAACTTTGACACATCCCAAATAAGAGAAAGGCTTCGAAAATCGATCCCGGACGTTGGTTCATCCCATATTGTTAGATATCGAGTATGAATTAGGTTCCTTGGATGTAGCTTAAATTTATGATGTAATTTTATTTTTCTGCCTGATTCATTTGGTCTGTAATAATTTGTAATAACTTAGGAGGTTTAGTGAAGAAAGGGGAGGGTAACCATGTACGCAAAAAGGGGGCATCGACAGCATGGCAACTCTGCTGGGGACTTCTTTAGGCTTTTACCACTTCATGTTATATATGACTTTATTGCTCTTTTTATCTTTTACTGATTTATTTAATGTCTTTATTCAAAACAAACTTGGCTTTTTGTTTCTTTTTCTTTACTACTTTCATTTACTATTTTCCTTCAATACCATTGTAATTTTTGGGCAATTATTGTAATCATTATGAACGTGAAAATACGTGACAATTTGTTTCATTTTTTGTAATTGCATCTTCGACATCATATTCCACTCGTTCCAAACAAATACCATAGCAACGCTTGATGAGTAGTTGTGCTTTTCCAATATTATTACCCCTAAATTTTGGCAAAGGCGTATTTGCGGTAAAACTAGTCGATCAGCGATGCAGTCGACGGTTCCGTGCCTTTCCCTCTTGAGTTGTCCGCTC
The DNA here is from genome assembly GCA_026770625.1 of Nicotiana glauca. Classification (NCBI taxonomy): domain Eukaryota; kingdom Viridiplantae; phylum Streptophyta; class Magnoliopsida; order Solanales; family Solanaceae; genus Nicotiana; species Nicotiana glauca. Next base: position 16,715 of record MU671131.1, on the reverse strand, counting down.
AAGGGTACCGATCGAGCACCCCATAGAAACCTTATTCTATTTAACTGTTCATGAATCACTGTCAAACCTAGTCAGGTTAGATATGTTGTCCACATAATGACTCTTTAAGATAGCCTTGTCCAAAGTCCACTGGGTTCCCCGGGAACCCAAACGGACAACACCATACTCTGTGCATTTATTTGGAGGACTAAATGTTGTTTATGTCAATTATTGATTTAAATAGTCGAGTCCGGTGGGGGTGAGGGACTAACGCTTTGTTTTACAGGAAATAAGGCACGAAATCCCCAGATTCGGCATGGTAACCAATATTCACCCAAGGTTGCTAAGATGGTGGGAGGACCTTCATTCCAGTGACCAGACTCTTGTCCGCAAATATTTGGGAAACTTACCCCCTCTTTTGGAAATTTGGCCGGACAACAAAATCATAGAGACTGCGATGTTATTCTGGGACAGTGATAGATCAGTATTTCGATTTGGGGACCTTGAAATGACACCATTGCTCGAGGAGATAGGTGGGTTAGCCGGTATTCCTTGGGAGACTCCAAGTTTACTCATGCCAGAAAACCGCAAGGGTAGGGGTTTCTTCAAGATGATGGGGTTGAAGAAAAATTCAGACTTGACTTGTTTGAAGGAATCCTATGTTCCTTTAGACTACCTGTACGAGAGGTACGGTCATAGCAAGTCCTACCGCACCTATCCAGATGAATTCACCCTCACATCATTGGGGCATATCCACAAGAGAGTTTTAGTCTTCATGTTCTACTTCCTGGGAATGAAAGTGTTTCCCATGCAAAAGGCTAGGATCCATACCAGACTAGCCATGGTTCCCAAGACACTAATGGAGGGGATTGAAGGGCAACATTTCAGCATAGTGCACATGATTGTTGCGGAGATCTACTGAGCTTTGGAAAATTGTCAACGAGGGGCCAGTCATTTTGAGGGTTGAAACTTATTACTCCAACTCTGGCTTATAGAACATCTCCAAAAGGATCAATACCGTCAAGAGCTTCTGCGATGGCCGTGGAATGATCATATAACCTTTCACCATCCCAATAGAATGAACTATATGCCTGACATTCTTTTTCGGCCGGGGGATGCTCGAGGATGGGTAGACTTGTTTGAAAGCTTGAAAGAAGACAAGGTGCAGTGGATGTTCGAATGGTTCCCCACTGGAGAGTTTATCATCCGCTCTCGTGACGCTCCATTTCTTATAGTCATTGGTCTGAGGGGGACTTATCCCTATGTCCCTCTCCGAGTCATGAGGCAGGCAGGGAGAAAGCAAGTCGCACCGAAGGTCGAAAAGATGAGTCATTTCAGGGCTGACTTCCAAGGCGATGATAGCCCATACAAATGTCAAGCTCAACACATATGGAACAGTAAGAGCATCCTGGAAAAGGATTTCATAGATCCTGACAGATATCATGCCGGATACACCTCGTACTATCCAGGTTGGCTAAAAGAAGATCATGTTGGGTTAGGATGCCTGTGTCTGCTCGAGGTCACATGGTCATCGACGAAAGGGCTGAGATACAGGTTAAGTACAATCAGTTGCACAAAAGAATCAGGGAGTGCGAAAGTGAGCATCAAAAGATTCAATAGGCTAATACAAATTTGATCAAGGAATGAAAGGGTATGGATGTCAGAGCCAACAAGCGCCTAGGGCATTTGGAGCGAGGGTTAGTAGAGCCAGAAGGGAAGTTCACCCGGAGGATCGAAAATTGCCAAAACGCCGAGGGAAATGAAGGAGGACTTTAGGCTAGGGCTTATCTGCTACTGGGATTGCGTGAGCTGTTGACACTGTTCGATGGAGCCAAAGATGCCGAATCTGGGGAAGGTCCTTCTGGGACC
>MU671131.1:0-13741 GCA_026770625.1 Nicotiana glauca | reverse complement strand
TTTGAAATGTAATAAGGCCAATGGCCATTAGTGATATTTTACTTTATGCAATTTTAGTGTCGTTTTGGGATTCGTCTTATTTTTATCAATAAAATGAGGCATTTAGCATTATAAGTTCTCCAAATCAACTTGTCACTAGGCCTACCTCTGGCACAACGAGGCACCCAATTTAGGAAAGGATTTATATTCTTGTACTACGTGTTTAAATATTGCACTATTTTTCCTCAGAATCCGTACTAACTTGTTACCTTTTTGTTTTTACTTTTATTTTTATTCCCCTCCCCAAAAGGTTAGTTCATGTATTCTGGCATTGGCTTCCTGTTCCACAAGATCTAAGGGCCCTCCACCTCCTCCTCTTCCTCCTCCAAGTTCTATCAAAATCAAGAACAAAGCAAAAATGGAGAACGTGAACAACATCAGAAAGGACGACTCAGCTCAAAGGGTAAAGGTTCCTTAGGGTATTCAGGTATCCAAAGAAAGTGCCGCTCAGCTCGAACAAAAGTTACTAAAATTTCAAGAAGAACTAGACCAAGTGCGGAACTTGGCAAGTGTATCATTCTCCCTCACGACTCCATACATCAACTTTCCCAAAGCTCAACACCCTATACCTCCACAAAACACCCCGAAGCCGCAGAAACAACCCGCTACTCATTAGTATTGCAACACATGTCACAATAATTCTCCACTCCTCATCCCTGAACCATTAAATGATCATCCCCGCCACACTCCCATATATGTGGAAACCAAGCCACAGTACACTCAACCCATTACAAACACACTAGAGTCTGATGACAAAGACTCTCTTATCAAGAACCTGGCAGCCGAGCTCAAGATATTGACTAGCCGAGTCCAAGGCGTTGAAGGAAGAAAAGGAATTGAAGGGATGAATTATGAGGATCTTTGCATTCAGACAGACGTTGAACTTCTCGATGGGTACAAACCTCCCAAGTTTGAAATGTTTGACGGCTCGGGGGATCCTAGAGTCCATCTAAGGACATATTATGATAAACTAGTCGGCGTAGGAAGAGATGAGAAGATCCACATGAAACTCTTCATGAGAAGTTTGAAAGGTGATGTGCTATCTTGTTACATTAGCCAAGATCCCAAGAAGTGGACAAGCTGGGTTGGAATGGCATCCGATTTCATGGGCAGGTTTAGGTTCTATACAGAAAATGCACTAGATATCTTCTACATCCAGAATCTGAAAATGAAACCCACTGAGACATTCCACGAGTATGCTAATCAATGAAGATCCGAGGCTGCTAAGGTCAGGCCGGCCTTAGAGGAAGAACCAATGAACCGATTTTTCATCTGAGCTCAGGATCCGCAGTATTATGAGAGGTTATGGTGATAGAGGGCCAGAAATTCTTCGATATCATCAATCTAGGAGAAAGGATTGAGGAAGGCATTAAGAGCGGTATGGTCACTAATTTTGAGGCACAGCAGGCCACCAAAAAAGCCCTACAATCTGGTGGCACATCCAAGAAAAAGGACGTGAGTGCCATAATGGTCGCACAAAGAACCAAGTCTCCAGTAAAATGCCAAGCCTACCTAGTACCCCCTCTCACATACCAGCATATTCCTAATTACCAAGCACCTCCTCCCTCTTACCAAATTCTTGCTTACCAATCATCCCCCTCCCCCACATATCAACCTATCTCACCAAGATATTCCCAAACTGCACCCACCTACCAAGCCTATAATACTCACTACCAATCACCTCTTGCCTGCCAAAACTTCCCCAGGCCACGCCCTAACTTCGACCGTAGACCTCCCAAGAAATACACTACAATCGTCGAGCCAATCGACCAACTATATGAAAAACTCAAAGCAGCCGATTACGTCACCCCAATCACTGCCATAACTCTAGAAAATCCTTCCCAGTGGGTCAATCCAAATAAAACATGTGCGTACCATTCCGGTATGAAATGGCATACTGTTGATGAGTTCCGATCTCTAAAAGACAAAATCCAAGCTCTAATTGACAACAAAATCATAGTGGCAAAAGAACCTGCTCCTAATGTTCGAAACAATCCCTTGCCTGATCATAAGGGTGGTGGTGTGCACTTGATCGGGGTAGAAGATTATTGGGACCCCAAGGGGTCAATTGGATTAATTGCCGAAGGTGACGAGCCTAAGAAACCAACCGTCACATTGAATCCAATTGTAGTCCAGATCCAGCCCTCTGGGGATGCTGAAGTAAACATGTTTGTGCCTCTCGAGTTTGAAACACCGTCATCCAAAAGGACCGCAGAGCCGATTGAGGTGGAGTTTGGGTCTCCAAAGGTACCAATTGAAGTTGTTGTGTTGCCACCCAAAATGAGAGGGCCCATTCCTCTAGCGATATCAGCAGTAACGCCATTCCAGACGTAGTCCATTCCTTAGGATTACATCGCCGAGGCAAGAAAGAAGGGAAAAACTAAGTCTGGAGAAGCAATCGCAGCACAGGGTATGACCAAGACTGGCAGAATTTATACTCCGGAGCACTTAGTTGAATCAAGTATGCAGGACTCTGGACGACCTATTGATACTGGACCTGATGATCTCTGTCGGAAGATACAGGCAAAAGAATACTCAGTTGTTGATCAATTAAATAAAACACCGGCGTAGATCTCCATTCTAGCTCTGCTGCAGAGCTCCGAGGCACACAAGAATGCCCTAATGAAGATACTGAGTGAGGCATACGTACCCAGCAATATAATGGGAGGAGATATGGAAAATATGGTCGGGCAGATATTAGAGAGTCATAAGATCAATTTCCACGAAAATGAGTTGCCCCCTGAAGATTTAGGACACAACAAAGCGTTGCACATCACTATGCAATGTGAAGACTATTTCATCACTAGAACTTTGATTGATGGAGGGTCCAGCCTCAACATTTGTCCATTGGTGACCCTCAGAACATTGGGGAAGAGTCTACATGAAATCAAGGATAGAGCTATCAACGTCAAATCTTTTGATGATTCCCAAAGGGCCACTATTGGGGAGATCAGTTTATGTCTGCAAATGGGGCCAACTTGGTTCGATGTTGATTTTCAAGTAATAGACATCCCGGCATCCTACAACTTACTTCTAGGACGACCATGGATCCATGCTGTCAGAGCTGTAGCATCAACCCTGCATCTAGTGAAGTTCGAGTGGAATCACCAAGAGGTGATTATTCATGGTGACGGGAGTAACCCCATATACCACCGCCAAACCATCCCAGCGATCAAAGGGAGAAGGAAGCTAGGATGAGAAACTTACCATTGCATTGAGCGAGTCAACGTTGTGGATAAAGACAAATGGTGGGATAACAAGATAGAAACTATACTGAATTGGAGAGGGTATGAACCTGGCAAAGGGCTCGGCAAGAATCTCCAAGGAATCACCAAGCCTATCAAACTGGAGAAGCATGGCACCACTTTCAGGTTAGGGTATGGATATACTTGGCAGGAATTCTGGAACTGGTCGCCACCATGGTGCGGCCCTTACTATCTGCTGGATCACCCAATACCCCATCTGGAACAGACTTTCCAGCTGGCCGACATCATATATGGGTCAGAGGAAGATGAAGCATTAGCAGCAATGAAGAACCTGTTCTTGGAAGATGACAATATGGACTGTCATGCCATTATCAAGGAGGAAGGGGAGGAAGGCCCTTCCATACAGGCAGTGAACCGAGGAGAGTGCCTCAACAATTGGTCCATCAGAACCACCAGGCCTCGGAGAGCTTCGGGGAAGCAAGGCTGAACAAAGCATTATGCATTATCTTTTACTTTTTCATTAGTTAATTTCCCTTCAGTATTATCTTTAAATTTTTAAAAGGAGCTCCGATGTTCAAAACAATTTTTAGCATTTATCGAAGCATTTCAGTTTTTATATAAATCTCGCTCTTATTATTTCTTTTCTCTGTCATTTACTTTACTTTACACATCATTAATACTACTTATCTTGATAAACCAATGAATGTGACATGCGACGACATAACGCAATAAACGTACATAGACTCAGAAAGAGGATGAGATACCAGAAGAGGTCAATAAAAAGATTGAGGATTTTGAGAACGGACATAAGTCTAACTTGTACGAAACTGAGGTTATCAACTTGGGGAATACAGAGAATATCAAGGAAATGCGCATCAGTGTTCACTTGTCACCATCAGAAAAGGAAGAGTACACGTAGTTCTTAAAAGAATATGAGGACATATTTGCCTGGTAATACGATGATGTGACCGGTATCAGTACATCTATCGTAGCTCACAAACTGCCAACAGATCCTACGTGTCCACCGGTAAAGTAGAAGCTCAGAAAGTTTAAGCCAGACATGAGTCTGAAAATCAAGGAAGAAGTTATCAAACAAGTTAAAGTCAAGGTCCTCAGGGTAGTGGAGTATCCAACATGGTTAGCCAACATTGTGCCAATGCCAAAGAAGGACGGGAAGGTCAGAGTCTGTGTCGACTACCGGGACCTCAACCGGGCCAGTCCGAAAGATGATTTCCCCTTGCCGAATATACACAACCAGATTCACAACTGCGCCAAGCACGAGTTGCAGTCATTTGTCTATTGTTTTGCTGGGTATCATCAGATATGGATGGACGAAGAAGACACATAGAAAATGGCTTTCATTACACCGCGGGGGATGTATTGTTACAAGATGATGTCGTTTGGATATAAGAATGCTGGGACCACCTACATGAGGGCCATAGATACTATTTTCCATGACATGATACACAAAGAGATAGAGGTGTATGTAGATGATGTCATCATCAAATTCAAGAAAGCCACTGACCACATGGAAGATTTAAGAAAGTTCTTCAACAGATTGAGAAGGTATAACCTGAAACTGAATCCCGCCAAGTGCATTTTCGGGGTTCCAGCCGGAAAATTGCTTGCGTTCATCGCAAGTAGACGGGGAATAGAACTCGATCCGTTAAAGGTCAAGGCTATTCAAGAATTACCACCTCCAAAGAATAAGAAATTGGTTATGAGTTTCTTGGGAAGACTCAACTACATCAGCCGGTTCATAGCCTAGTCCACCGTCATTTGTGAACCTATCTTTAAGATGTTGAAGAAGGACGCCGCCAATAAATGGACTGATGATTGTCAGAAAGCCTTCGATAGAATCAAGGAATACCTATCAACGCCGCCAGTTCTGGTTCTGCCTGAACCAGGTAGACCGCTATTGCTCTACCTTGTAGTACTGGATGGAGCATTTGGTTGTGTTTTGGGACAACGTGATGAAATGGGGAGAAAGGAGCAAGCCATCTACTATCTCAGCAAGAAGTTCACCCCGTATGAGGCCCGTTATTCCCTACTAGAATGCACCTGTTGTGCTCTGACTTGGGTAGCTCAGAAGTTGAGGCATTATTTCTGTGCCTATACCACTTGTCTCATATCAAGGATGGAACTGCTAAAGTACATCTTCCAGAATCCCATGCCCATGGACAAGCTGGCCAAATGGAAAATTCTTTTGAGTGAGTTTGATATTGTCTACGTGACTCAGAAAGTGATCAAAGGACAAGCACTAGCCGATCATCTTGCCAAAAACCCCGTATGCGGAGAATACAAGCCTCTAAAGACGTATTTTCCCGATGATGAGGTTTCTTTCATAGGAGAAGACATTGCAGAATCCTATGATGGCTGGAGAATGTTTTTCAATGGGGCAGCAAACTTTAAAGGTGTTGGCATAGGAGCAGTCCTAGTATCAGAAATAGGTCAACATTATCCGGTATCCGCCAAACTCAGGTTCCCATGCACCAACAACATGGCCGAGTATGAGGCCTGCATCCTAGGGCTCAAGCTGGCCATTGATATGAACATTCAGGAGTTACTAGTAATCGGGGATTCAGACTTGCTCATACATCAGGTTCGAGAAGAATGGTCAACCAAGAATTTCAAAATACTCCCATACTTGCATCATGTACAGGAGTTAAGGAAGAGGTTTACAAAGACAGAATTCTGGTATGTCCCCAGAGTTCAGAATGAGTTCGCTGATGCATTGGCCATTCTGTCATCCGTGATTCAACATCCAGATAAGAGCTTCATTGATCCTATCCCGATAAAAATCCAGGATCAACCTGCTTACTGTGCTCACATCGAGGAAGAAGCGGACGAAAAACCATGGTTCCATGATATTAAGAAATCTCTTTCAACGGGAGAGTATCCAGAACTTGCAAACACTACGCAAAAGCGCACACTGCGGAGGTTATCCAATCACTTCTTTCACAGCAGAGGAATCCTGTACAGGAGGACTCCTGATTTTGGATTACTAAGCTATGTCGAGGCCAAGGAAGCATCCAGGTTGTTGTAGGAGGTTCATGCAGGGACCTGTGGCCCACACATGAATGGTTTCGTCTTAGCCAAGAAAATACTCCGAGCTGGTTATTTCTAGATGACTATGGAGATAGACTGCATCCAGTATGTTCAGAAATGCCATCATTGCCAGATCCATGCAGACATGATAAAGGTACCCCCTAACGAGCTCAATGCAACAAGCCCACCATGGCCGCTCGCCGCTTGGGGAATGGATGTCATCAGACCTATCGAGCCTGCCGCATCAAACAGGCACATGTTCATTCTAGTGGCAGCCAAATGTGTTGAAGCAGCATCATATAAGGCGGTAACCAAGAAGGTTGTGGAAGACTTTGTTCGCGACTGTATCATTTGCCGGTTCGGCGTCCCAGAGTCAATCATCACTGACAATGGAAAGCAATGTGTGAGACATTTAAGATTAAGCACAAGAATTCTACAGCCTACAGACCCCAGATGAATGGAGCTGTAGAAGCAGCCAACATGAACATTAAGAAGATACTGAGGAAAATGATAGAAAAACACAAGCAGTGGCATAAGAAGCTATTATTTGCTCTATTGGGATACCGTACCACCATCCGCACATCAACTGGGGCAACTCCTTATATGCTGGTTTATGGTACCGAGGCAGTCATCCCAGCCAAAGTAGAGATTCCATCCCTGAGAATTATACGGGAAGCAGAACTTGAAGATGCAGAATGAGTAAAGAGTCGCTACGAGCAGCTAGTTCTTACAGACGGGAAAAGACTGAATGCAGTTTGCCATGGTCAGCTTTATCATAACAGAATGACCAGAGTCTTCAATAACAGATTCAAGCCAAGACGATTCGTGCCAGGGTAGGTAGTACTGAAGAAGATTTTTCCGCACCAAGACGAAACCAAAGGAAAGTTTTCTCCTAACTGGCAAGGTCCGTACATGGTTCACCGGGTTCTAACCGGGGGAGTCCTCATACTCACAGAAATGAATGGAGAAGTCTGGCCAAAGTCGATCGATTCAGATGCAGTAAAGCGATACTATGTGTAACCATTATGATTCCTTTATGATGTAATTTGAACTACGCCTAACCTGATTCTCATTTAAGAGGGGATACGTAGGCAACCTTATGTGTTCAGTCACAATTCAATAAAATTTTCATTTTCCCCGATACTGGAAATTGGGGCAGAATTTTGAGGAGGACCCTCAAAATTCAGAAGTTGATCTTCGCCAATCATCACGCACAACCATTAGAAGCACCAGCCCAGTAAACTAGGGCAGAATTTTGAGGAGGACCCTCAAAATTCTGGAGCAAAAGAGGTTGCAATATCTTGAATCGTGTCGCAGTCATCGGTTCATCTAAAACCGTTTTACCTATTATGTATTTACATCATATTTTTATTATTTTGCTAAGTCATGCACGACTACTATCAAATTTTCTTTGTTTAGCGATGCTACCCCAATGAAAGAAAGAGCCGAGTAGGACAAGAGAAGTCCACGAGAAGACGAACTAACCTTCCCCCTTTACAAAAGTCACAATTTTTTTTTGAATGCAGGCACCCAGAAGACATAAAATCATCATATACGATTACATACTCATGCTTTTTCAGGAATACAACTCTCAGAATCATCACCTATTTACAAGTTCTATCTGCACACGACATCCCCAGCAACCATAATGACGCAATCAGCTATCAGTTATCATCTCTCAACTAAGAAATTTCATTACTCCTCACCTTTATTTATTTCATTGCATAAGGCTACTTTTCTGCCTTCCGAGGTTAAGCACTACCTCCATCCTGCATTTTTGCATTGCATAAGACTACCTTTCTGCCTTCTGAGGTTAAGCTCTACCTCCATCCTGCATTTTTCTCTGCATTGCATAAGGCTACCTTTCCGCCTTCCGAGACTAAGCACTGTCTCCATCCTGTATTTCTCTGCATTGCATAAGGCTACTTTTTTGCCATCTGAGACTAAGCACTGTCTCCATCTGCATTTTTCTCTGCATTGCATAAGGCTACCTTTCTGCCTTCCGATACTAAGCATTGTCTCTATCCTGCATTTCTCTGCATTGCATAAGGCTACCATTCTGCCTTCCGAGGTTAAGCTCTACCTCCATCATGCATTTCTCCGCATTGCATAAGGCTACCTTTCTGCCTTTCGAGACTAAGCACTGTCTCCATCTGCATTTTTCTTTGCATTGCATAAGGCTACCTTTCTGCCTTCCGAGACTAAGCATTGTCTACATCCTGCATTTCTCTGCATTACATAAGGCTACCTTTATGCCTTTCGAGACTAAGAATTGTCTCCATCCTCCATTTCTCTGCATTACATAAGGCTACTTTTCTGCCTTCCGAGACTAAGCACTGTCTCCATCTGCATTTTTCTCTGCATTGCATAAGGCTACCTTTCTGCCTTCCGTGACTAAACACTATCTCCATTCTGTATTTCTCTGCATTGCATAAGGCTACTTTTCTACCTTTTGAGACTAAGTAGTGTCTCCATCTACATTTTTCTCTGCATTGCATAAGGCTACCATTCTGCCTTCCGAGGTTAAGCTCTACCTTCATCCTGCATTTCTCTACATTGCATAAGGCTACCATCCTGCCTTCCGAGGTTAAGCTCTACCTCCATCCTGCATTTCTCTACATTGCATAAGGATACCATTATGCCTTCCGAGGTTAAGTTCTAACTCCATCTGCATGGCGGAAAGATCTCCAACTTTATTTAAATCTCTGTATCGGTTGAAACATCGCCAACTCTATTTAGATCCCTACATAGGTTGAAATATTGCCAATTTTACTTAGATCTTTTCATCCACTGAAATATCGGCAACCTTATTTAAATTTCTGTCGGTTGAAATATCGCCATTCACATTTTCTACATCCGCTGAAACATCTCCAGCTTTATTTAAATTTATGTCGGCGGAAATATCACCATTTACATTTTCTACATCAACTGAAACATCACCAGCTTTATTTAAATTTCTGTCGTCTGAAATACTGCCAAATTTTGCATTTCATGGGCTGAAATACCGCCAAACCATCCAAGGGCATCATTGTTCGGAGGCACCATCTTCATAGCCCGAGAAAGCCATGCCATGGCACGAGGACCCCGTTTTATATTCTGCACATCATTATTAAAAGGCATCATGGTTCGGAGGCACCATTATCATAGCTCGAGAATGTCATTTCAGAGCCTACAAATGCTTTATTATGCGCTTCATGGCCTAGGACGTCTTGGTCTGAGGACGTCATCTTAATTGTCCGAAGATGACATTCATGGTCCAATAGGAACTTGCATCATGTTTAAAATTCTGCATGATATGCTTGTATTACTCAATTGCAGGTACATCAGCTGGCAACGGCCATTACAGCAATAGTAATCTCGCCCCGGTTCTCGCAACCCATCAGTCCCTCACCGCCCTTCCCAACCTAAATATTGCGCCCGTCTCTTCGGAAACCTCCATCGGCATACTCCGTCGATGTATCCTGAACTACATATGACCTGATTCCTGTAAAACCAGGGATATGTAGGTAGCTCAGAAACCAGAGCTCGGTCAAAACCTTTTGCAAGTCGTCTCTTTTGGTCAAAATTGGTCATCATATCTTTACCTAACAACTCTTTCATCCTTCCCGGATAAAGAGGGGCAGCTGTTGATACCTAATTTTTTCCTATGTATTTTATATACTCAAAATATTCTCAAAATAGTATGTATATGCATACATAAGTTTGCCAACAATTTTGGTATTTTTCCCTAATTTTCTAAGATTTGTAAACTCGATTTATTGTCTATTTTAGCAGTACAAAATCCTCTAATAATTCTTAAAACTATAATTTTTGTGAATAATTTATTTCCATCCTCATATTTACACCAAAATATAATTAAGGTGATTTTTTGCATATTTTTACAGATTTATTTGGCATTTTTAAAACCAAATTGCATATAATTGCAATTATAGCCTATTTTACAACTAACAGCATTCCACAATTATAAGATCATTTCCAGTATTTTTTTTAGATTAATATTTATACATTATTAGTTACTTAAGTGCTTTGAATTGATTTTTAAAATCATTCTAAATATTTTTATAAAATAAAAAGGAAAAAATGTCCATTTAAGTGCTAGCCAGATTTTATTTCAATTGTAGCCACATTGGACCCCCCAAATTAGCCCAATTTTAGACCCAACAGCCCATTTGAACCGACCTGCCCGAATCACTTTTAATCCAGGCCGTTGATGGTTTTAATCAACGGTCCGGATTACCCCTTTCCTTTTTTAATTTCATTACCCAACCCTAATTCCCCCATTTCCTACTGTTGGCCGCCTTTAGATTCTCTTATCTCTTAGTTCTCTCTAAACTCCACCCCAAACCCTAGCTTCCTTCAACCATCTCCACCTTAAACTCACCAGAGTCCATGGCTTCTCAGGCCATAGACAGCTTATACTCACCTCATCCGGCTCTTGCATGCTTGTTACTCGAAGGTTCGAAGCCAAACCTCAAAGGTCTTCACTCATACCTTCACAGATTCGAAGATTCTGACCGTCTCCGACCTCGCTCCGGCATGTCATGGTCATTCGAGCCTGATTCTAACTTCTCCGACTTAGATCCATGAGATTTCCAGGCCTTTCTCACTTCTAGGTTTCTTCTGAAACACTAACCTTTCGAGGTTCTTCTGATTTCTCTAAGATCTATCATAGATCTGTGTTTATCTTAAGGTCTCAACCATTTTCTCAAATGTTTCTTTCAAAACTTGCTTTTAAACCTTTTCATCTTCCCCGATTTAGGTTTCTTTGATTTTTTTTTAACATACTCTACTGTAATTCTTATATGTTTCTTCTACTATGTTTCTTCTATGATCCTTATGTGTTTCTTCTACTGTGTTTCTTCTACCTTATTCTTACGAGTTCTTCTACTGTATTTTGCATGATTGATCTTTTATTATGTTATTCATGAGTTTCTTCTACTGGGAAATACGTGTTCCTTTATGATTTCTGCACTTATTTCATTGTTATTTCTGCCTGATTTACTTACTTTCGTCTTTACACTTGATTGGTAGTAAAAGCGCTATAATTTGGGGTTCATTCGAGTTTATAAGGCTATTTGTTACGTGAAATGTTTGTTTCTCATCTCTGAACTTGCTTCGTTTCAAAGCCCTAGTCTCTTAGAACCTATTTGAGTTCCTGAAGTCGTTTCCTCTACTGAGTCTCAAAATCTTTGTGTTAACATTGTTTCTTCATACGATTTTGACCTCTTGCTAAAGGACTTTTTTACTTGATCTTTTGCATGCTATCTGATATTCCTTCTTCTCTGATATGACTACAATTTTCCTATGGACCTCTACTTACTGATTTTTGATTGCATGACGCTCTTCTTTGTCTTAAATCCAGCCTCACATGCTTAATGTTTATGCAATCTTTATATGTTAAATTTCTCTCTAAAAATAACCTTTGATTGTGGACTAATTTCAAATCTCTTTGTATAATTCTGATTTCACTCTTGTAATTGATTCTTTCCTTATTGTATTGATTTCCCGTGTGTCTTGGAATTGTTAAAAATACTTTCCTTTGAACTTTAAACCCTACCTTTCTACTTAAGTTGATTTGATCCCATTACCTTAATTACACTAGTATGGTATTCTTACAGACCTTTCCATAATTAAGGTCTAATGAACCTAACCTCTATTACCTATTGTGTACTCAGACTGTGTTGAAAATATTTTCCTTATTTGACATGTTCAGCCCCTATGTGATTTCTTTCCTTATTTAACACTTGCGTGCTACCGTTTGATTTAATTCCTTAATTGAAGGAAATCTTTGATACTAATTTTATTTTTAATGGACACATATTCCTTAATTATGTCTGAATTACAGCCCTTACCTTATTTTCTGCTTGTTTCTCACACTGTAAATACCTGCTTTTTCATTGACAAAAACACCACCAACACTCGAGTCTTTTCTGAACTCACACTCACACACAAAGTATTCTCTCTTGCTGCTTGTATTGTGGCTTCTTTGAAAGGCTTCTGCTCTCTTTTGCTTGTCTCTTTCTGAAACCCGTATGTCTTTCATTTAAACTTTTTGTTACAACCCATATCCACACGTGTTAGTTCATTCCATATGTTAGTTAACACAAATCCAAGAAGGAATTATCCTTGAGATGATAAGAAGTTAATCCTATTGATCTTAAGTGATACAAGGGTGCATAAGGGTGATTAACAAGTATTAGAAGTTAAACGAATCAAAGATGTTGTAACTCGTATTTTTGGGTAAACCTATAGGTGCTTAATATACTCAGGAGGTCATGTTTTAAGGTATTTGAATCATATAATATCCGTATCATAAGTCTTGAAATCAAAGGAGTTATGAAAGAAAAGTCGACAAAAGTTGTCGCAACTTAGGTTCATAGTTTTACATAAACTTTAGGTCAAATTTTATTAAGCTTTTCTCCCAATATACTTGGAATTAAGGGGTTATCTACTACCAAATTGAAGATCTATGAGTCTAGTTTCCAACGCAATAAACCGTTTATCAATACGACATTGGAATAGAGAGATATAGACATTTTTGCGAGACTGCACAAGCTGCTAGGTGACAAGTAGGTGGGTCACCTACTTGGTTAAATGATGGCCCAAAAAAAGGCAATTTCGGGTCAGAAAAAGAGCCCATTAAAAGGCTTATCTTGTGCAATATATCCCTCATTATATTTCACAAATAACCAGACCTAAACCCCTGCAAACTTCCTCCCAAAAATTATCCACAAACCCTAATTGATTTTCCCTCTCTTTCAAGTTCAAATTGGGGGTAAACCCTAGAGTTTGAAGAACCAAGATAAAGGCTGAGTTATCCAACAAGTAAGGTGAGTTTACTGCTATCTTTTATACATTTATTCTTCTGTGAATTCATGGTAATTCGTTCTATACATATAAGAACTCATGGGACGGTGGTCGGAAGCCGTGAGTTCGAGTTATTCAATTGTAGCGGACTGTTTTGTGGACTATTTTGTGTTGCTGTTGGGCTGCGTGTTTTACTAATGTTTTGTGGAGTTTTGGAGGAGGAAGGGTGTGGATAAACACCATATAGATGTAGGGTTTTGGGCTGGTAGTTCTTCGTAATATTTTCGGGTCGTTTGATACGACTACAGTGGCCGTCGCATGTATGAAGTGATTAGGTTGTGCGTGGACTATTTTGGGAGGCTCAATATGTTTATTATTGATGTTGTTTAGGCTGTTTGGTGATTGTTTTGAATGGTGTGAAGTCATATATATAGGGGAGGTGTTGTCCATTTCATCGTGAAATTGTGGTCGATACATAATAGTTATGACGCTTGAATGATAACTATAGTATCGTTTCTCTTATTGAAGACTAAGGAGTCATGAAAATTGCATAGCTTGAGATTGGAGCAGTATATACAAGGTATCTGAGGCTATACCTTTCCTTCTTTTGCACGACTCTGATTATCATAATGTAATGAACG
>MU671130.1:23818-40457 GCA_026770625.1 Nicotiana glauca | reverse complement strand
ACAACAAACTAAAAATTATTTTATTTTGAATTTTTTGGGAGTAATTCTCATAGGGAAAAAATTACGTGCTTACAATCTTTATATATTTTTTAGGAGCTCTCATAATTATCAACATTTACCTTTTTGAGATTAAGTAATTTTTTTGCGCGAAATACATAGATGTCTTTTTTTTGGGTCAAAAGGAAATTATATATATTAAAAGTTCATTATAGAGTGCTGGTTAGATGGGGTACTGTAATCCCCCTAAATTAGACATGTTTTATTCCAGAGTATCAATATTACATGCCAAAAAATATCTAGTTACTTTAGTTCCTAGGATGTCTGCCCAAAATACAACATGTGCAAACACCAGAGGAACTGCTAACATGGTAGTTCTTCCTAAAAAATTTAAGTTTGCTGCTTCCTTTGCTAGTGCATCAACCACTCTATTTAGCTCTCTGTAACTGTGTCTCACCATTATTCTGTCCATCCTTTGGATCAACAACCTACATTCACATATAATAGGATCATAAGTTATATTTTCTGTGATTAGTATTCTTATTACCTTTGTCTTGTCTGTAGCAATTTCTAGAGGTATCCATCCATTTTGCTTTGCAATTTGGAGGCCCTTCAGCAATGCATTTAATTCTGCCATCATGTTTCTGATGTGTGGCATGTTTTCCGTATACCCTAGAATTCAATCCCCATTAAGAGTCCTAAAGACCTCATCAATTTCCCCAATGCCCGGGGTTACCCATTAACTGTTCCATCAGTATTGAGTTTATAGTGTCCCGCATGGGGGCTCCCATTTAACTTTAGTAGGAAAAGACTTCCTAGTCACACCTTTATGAGCCATTGTGTAGTTCGAACTAAATTGATTTGGCAATGGTGTTGTTAGCTGAGATGATATCTTTCTTATTACTAAAAAGTAGGGTCGACTCCAATGTGTTGAGTAGTAGGGTCGACTCCAATGTGTTGAGTAGTAAGGCTTGTGCCTTAGGCCTTAAAATTTTGGGCCCCCATTTTTTTTTAAAAAAATAGGGTTATAGGTATTTAAAAAATAATATATAGTATTTTTAATAAAAAAGTTGAGTTTTAAATATAAAATGAAAGAAAACTCTTTAGATACATAAATAAAATAATAATTTGGCTTACTTAAACATGGGTAGATGAATAGTACTTTTCCCAACATTTTAATTTTTTACTTCTTACTCCTTCATTAGATAACGTGCAAAAATTATACTCTCCCTTTCTTAATTTGTCCAAGTCAATCATTCTTTTCCCGATCTCTTCATATTTCAAAACCCCAACATATTTTTTTTTCATTCTCTTTAATATTCTTATTCACCTTCTTTCTCCAAGAAAGTTAAGCGACCAATAGTTCTATACTTCTATTGGTCTATAATATCTTATCTAAAACAAATAATATCTCAAGAAAGATTAAATGAGTTGGCCGTATTATCAATTGAAAATTAATTATTAGGAAAAATCAACTATAAAAAGGATTATCAACACTTTTTATCTTAAAAAGCTAGAAAAATAGATTTTAAATAAAAACGTATCGCATGATTTTCTTTTAAAAATTTAGGCATCATATTAAACTTTATCTTTAGGCCGCATATATTTGAGCCGTCCCTATTAAAAAGGTTATAGTAATTCCTAGTTAGCCAAATGTGTAAGAAGCAAAAAGGGAGAATGATTTCCCATGAGATAATGTTGCTAAAGGACAACTTCATTCATTTCTTCCAAGTGACTGGTCGTAGTTGGCCTATAAATATAGGATTTAAGTAGTTCCTTTTGATATTAGGTCATGCCAAAATTGGGTTGTAATACGGCATTCAAAGAAGATGTAGCCACTAATTTCAGGAATGGTTGCGTAGAAACAGCATGCAGGGTCACTCCAATTCTGTGGTTGTTTAAAGGAGTCAAGGACTATTTAAACAAAGATATATTGTACGAGATAATTTCTGATAACTAATACAGAGAAAAATAAAACAAAGAAAATAAAGTATACTCTATCAGTTGTATAGAAAAAAGAATAAAAAGAGAGTAAACAAAGATTTAAAATATCAGTTATTTTTTTCATTGTAAAAAAGGAGCAAAAAGTGAATAAGATGAAAGAAAATACTTTTAAAAAATTAAAATTTGAAGGGAAAAAAGATTTGAATGAAATTAGAAAGGGAGAGAAAAGAAAGAAAAAAGAAAAGAAGAAAAAAAAATACAGTAAGAAGACGAATAAAAATAAAAGGAGAAAAAGGTGAAAATTAAAAAAATTAAAAGGAAATAAAAAGAAAATGAGAAAAAAGAAGGAAAAAGTAAGGATCAAGTGTCATAACATGAGAATATGGAAGACGGGGATTAAAATAGGTATAAAGGATAATTATTTTAATAGGCACCTGTAAATGAAAGAAAGTAGATATTAATGGGTAAATAGTTTAAATTGTGTAGATATTTTTGAATATTTCCTATTTCATATTCCTCCAGCTTTGCTTATCAAGCAAGTCAAAATGGCATGACACAGTCATTTTTACGAGTGATTATTGAAAAATAATCAATATTTGCAAAGTTATTGAAAAGTAGTCACTATTTAAAGCAGATTAAATTTGGATAAAAATACCTTAGTTGAAACACAAAATGTTCCAGCATAATATGCGAAAGTATGTAATTATTGTGTATAAACTTCCAACATGTTATGTTGAAGCTCCAACACATTATGCTAAAATCTCATATGTAAAAAATTTAAATTTCAGCATATTATGCTGGAATTTTTTGAATTTTAATGCTATTGTTGTTCAACTTTTAGTTTTACATTAAAAACTAATTAAATTTTAATTACTCTTAAAATTATGGCTTATTTATTTTTCATCAAGCACAGAGCATATCACAAGCAACCAAAGTCGCTTCTTGGGCCACAGTAGGGGTGGCAAAATGGTTCAAAGAAAATAGTTAACCACCTATATTATCAACTGAAAAATTAGTTGGATAATGAACTTTTTAAAAACGGGTCAAATATGGATAAGAACCATATTATCCATTTAGAAAATGGATAACCAATGAGTAACCAATGGATAACCAGTTGGTCTAACTTTAACATTTGTAAAGCCTCAAATTGGGGGTTCCTCAAGTTAGAGATACTAAGAATTCTCCCAAAAGTGATTGTAATGATCCGACCGGTTATTTTGCCATTTAGAACCCCGTTCCTTTAAATAAAAATTTCCGCGCTTGCTTTAACTAATTTACGACTTGCGGGGACAGTTGGTTCGGGATTTGGAAGAAGTTTGGGTTGAAACATGCTCATTTGGCTCCTTAGAATTTTCTTAAAAAGGACCAAGTTTGACTTCGGTCAATATTTTGAGCAAACGGACCCGAATTCGTGATTTGATGGTCCCAGAGGGTCCTTAAGAAAATATGGGGCCTGAACGTATGTCCGGAATCAAATTTCGAGGTCCCTAGCCCGAGTAATGAATTTTTATTATAAATTATTAATCTGAAGTTTTAAGGATTTAAAGAAACTAAGTAATGATTGATCACATGGGTATGGGGCTCGTATGTTGGTTTCGGAGCCCGGTACAAGTCCGATGTAGAATTTAAGACTTGCCCGCAAAATTTGGTGTCAATCCGAGTAGTTTAAGTGTGTTTCGGCTCGTTAGAGGAAAATTAAGAACTTGAAGTTCACAAGTTTGATTCAATTGATTTTAGGGGGTGATTCTTAGATTTAGCGTTATCTCGGGCGTTTCGAAGGTTCGAGTAGGTCCGTTTCGTGATTTTAGACTTATCGGTATGTTTGGGTGGGGCCCGGGAGCCCCGAGCATCAATCGGACGAGGCTCGAGTGAAGTTGAAATTTTTTAGAAGTGCTGAAGTTGTTGCTTCTGTCATAACCGCACCTGCGGTTGGTGGACCGCAGGTGCGAGACCGCAGATGTGGTCCATCTATCACAGATGCGGCCCGGGGAAGGCCATGCCAAACCGCAGAAGTGGCTCTCGAATCGCAGAAGCGGTCCCAGCCCTTTTAGCCAACGTCCACAGATGCAACCACTTTCTCGCAGATACGGAAATCGTCGAAGCAGTGAGTTCATTTATTACGGGTTCTAAGTCCATTTTTGCCATATTTCACTCCTCCATTGGACGATTTTAGAGCTTTTGATAGAAAACCTTCACCTAGCATCTTGAGGTAAGTTTGTTCTACCTATTTCTAGTTTAATACTTATGTCTTAGGTAGATTAAACACTAGTATTAAGGTAAAATCATGATGTTATAGGGCAAAAACCTAGGGTTTTGATAAGAGTTGAATTTGACCACGAAATTTGTTATGAAATGAATTAGAAATCATATATTATTGATCCTTGGGTTATGAAAAACAACTTCCCTTGAAAAATCTCAGAATCTGAGCACGTAGGCCCGGGGTCGAATTTTAGAAAATTTGTGTTTAAGGGTGGGAAATTGCTTAAATAGTTAGAATATGATCTTGTATGCTTGTATTGACTAGTTCCTACCTCGTTTATCTAGTTTCGAATCGTTCGGCTCCAAATTGAGGGTTTGGGCTCATTTTTGGTATTGAAAGTGCACTTTGGAGCGAGGTGAGTCTTCTATCTAACCTTGTAAGAGAGAATTGTCCCCATAGGTGTAATAATTGAGTAATTTGCTACTAAATGAGGGGGCTACGTACGCACTAGGTGACGAGAGTCCGTGCGTAGCTACTATCATGTTAATTATCCGGGTAGTCTAAGACCCGTATCATGCTATATTTGTGAATATCTCTATATTTTCTTGCTAATGTGATCACTTAGGATATGCTAGAGATTTGGAAAGGAATATAAGCGAATATATATACTTGTTGGACACTCGTATGAATTTACTTGGAAATAAATGCGCATTCATGTGATTCTTGATACTAATTGACATTTGTGGATCGGGCCGATCGCCTGGGTAGAAATAGATGCATCTATGGTTCGCTCCATTAGACCCTCTGGCAGTGCATATTTTATTTTCTGTTGGATCGGGCCGTTAACCTCGGCAAAATGTGCACATGATATATATATATATGTGTGTGTATGTGTGTGTGTGTGTATGTGAAATCTTATCCATGACTTGTTCTGCTAAATACTTAAAATGTGTACGGTTAAATGAAAAATTGTTAAGGACATGACTTATTACCTCTTGTTGCACACTGTTGATTAATTGTAACTATCATGCCTAGCAGAACACTTTATTATATTATTTGACCCTAGTAAGTATCAAGTCGACCTCTCATCTCTACTTCTTTGAGATTAGACGGAATACTTACTGGGTACATATTATTTATGTACTCATACTACTCTTCTGTACTTAATTGTATGGGATCTGAGGCAGGTGTATCTGGCTATCAGTCTGGTGCGCGCCCTTGATTTATAATTCGAGACTTCCATGGTGAGCTGCTCCCTTCCTGTGCCGTCAGCAGCTTGATGAAGTCTTCCTTTATTTTTGATGTCTAGTCTTTCCCGGACAGTAGGATAGTTTATTTCTTTTGTACATTCTACTAGTCGCCCATTACTTGTGACACCAGGTCTTGACACACACGTAGTAGACCATTATTTTGGGGAGTTGTATAACTATTTCTGACATATTACTGTTTATTCTTGATTTGATTTTAACTTAATGAATTTCCGCACTTATTTTGGTAAAGGTAAAAATAAGAATTTAATTATATTTCCGCATTGGCTTGCCTGACAATGGTGTTGGGCGCCATCACGATCTATTTTGGAAATGAGTTGTGACAATGATCATATACAAGAAGTCATGGATAATATGGGTAACCCATATTATTCGCCGGTTAACCCATTTTTTATCCGTATTAAATATGGGTCGGGCCGAATAATTAATCCGTTTTTTTATTAACCATTTTTAACCCGAATCATATCCGACCTGACCCGCCCATTTGTCACTCTTAGGCCACAGGTGTCGAGTAGGCTAACTAGAGCTGTCAATATGGGCCAGGCCGGGCTAGCCCACGTGGGCTTTAGCAATTGACGGACTGGGCTGGGCTAGCCCATTATTTTGATGCGCCTTATAATGGTCAGCCCACCCAGCGCTATGTGGGCCGCGGCCCCCCACGGGCCGGCCTATCATTTTTAAAAATATAATTTTATATTTTTTCTTTAAGTTCTGACCTAAAAAAAGATAACTATTTAAAAGTTAAAAAAAATATCTTATTAGAAAAAATACGCAAAGCTTAATAACTTTTTATATTGTTCCAATATATTACAATAAATATTAAAAAAAGTAAAAGACAGGACTATATTTCATTCACTAAAAGTCAAAACTAAAACAAACTATTCAAGAGAACGTTCATGATGCTTATGAGATATCCAACACATCATCTTCATCAAACACATTTGAATCCGCTTGTGACAAGGTTGTCTTAACATCTTCACTTTCATCTACAATTCATATGCAATATTAATTAGTTAAATATTAAAAATAATTAAATTTTAAAAATTAATAAAATTTATAAAAAAATTCACATAAAAATTATTACCAGTTTGAGTTCGGGAAAACTTGTGCAGCCAATTTCAAATAGTAACAAGTGTTTGGACATTTTCATAATAAATGTAACTTCTGTACTTTGTAAGAACACGCCACCATTGCTAAATATTGATTCCGATGGTACAATGATAATAAGAATGCTAAGTACATCACGCACCATCATTGAAAGATCGGGATATTTTCTAGAATGGTCCTTCCAATACATGACAACATCACCTCTTGAAACTTCTCAAGATCAAGTTTTGGTTCCTCTTTAGTAAAGATCCATTCTGACTTTCCATATCTAAAGGCGTATACTTTTTATTTTTTATATATTTTAAATAAATATTTTATTAAGCCCACGGGTCGGGCCGGCCCAGCCTTAGTCAAGCCTCGCGGGCCACGGGCTTACTCGGGCCGCACTTAAAAGCCTCATTTTTAAACGGGCTCCAAAAATTCTAGTCCATCCCTGCTAAATCATGGGCTGGGTTGGGCTGGCCCAACGGGCCAACCCGTCTTGGGCCAAGCCCATATTGACGGCTCTAAGGCTAACCAGACAGTGGCTCATATAATGGAGTCACATATTGGTAAGTTTCTAAAATATCTGGCCCTGATCAAGAAATCGCCAGAATAAAATTGAATGTCTGAAAATTAACATATGATGTTATTGTTTACCGTACGTTTGGAATTGATGATTTGGAGCTTATAGGTCGAAGGTTCATTTAAAGTTACTGAATTTTAAATTTTATATATATTATTATTATTATTATTATTATTATTATTATTATCTATATTATTATAAAAGCACCAATAATTTATGCTAAATGTTGAACAACTAAAATAACCTCCAAATATTAATCGACTTTTATAATCTTAAATATTTGTCTAATTTAAGAATATAATTGTAAATCATCTAAGGCTGGAACTCTTTTCAGATTTAAACTACACATACGCCAAATCTACAAAATTAATTTTTGGGTCAAATTCTTGTGGGAATCCTAGCTTAACAAACCTACAAACACATTTTTTTTGTTGCTTAAATTGCCTATGATGTAAATTTCTGACAAATTATTGAGTCCATGTCAAATACTGATATAAGAAAAACTATTATACATGAGCTAAGCTGCTAAAGTCGAATACGAAGGAAATTTGGATTAAGTAACCTAATACACAGAAACTTACTATATCCATATTATTTTGCCGTTCTTGTCAGCATGAATAATTACTTATAATTTTCACTATTTCTTAAAAGTGGTCTAGCTAAAATATGAATACCGAAGATAAAATTCCTGTCATTGTAAAGCAAAATAATCAGTAGTGAGAATATATATTTTTATATTAATATCTTTGTGCAATCTTTTGAGATATACACGATGACTCTCTTGTGCTTTCTGCTAAAAAATTTGAGTGAACCATTTCAGGCACGAGGAAGTATACTTCTGTAATTTTTTGTGTAATTTTATATTTTTTTACAATCAAATAAATGTTTTAAAATATCTGCGCGTTTAAGAATTGTTAGAAAAAATTTTGTGAATTGACACACGATAATATGCAACTTAACACGGGTATTTGAAAAGGTCGGTGTCGAGTCTCAAATAACATGCTCATATATATATATATATAAAAGATTGAGAATGAAAAAAGAGATATTTATTGGAAGCTATTAGAATATCTTCTCAATATATATACACACGATAATATGCAACTTAACATGGGTATTTGAAAAGGTCGGTGTCGAGTCTCAAATAACATGCTCATATATATATATATATATATATATATATATAAAAGATTGAGAATGAAAAAAGAGATATTTATTGGAAGCTATTAGAATATCTTCTCAAAAAGTAATGCCAGCGAAGCGAAGACTTTGAGTCCGTTTGGCTTAGCTGATTTAGAGTAGCTGATAAACATATGTGCTGAAAAGCACTTTTAACTACTGAAGCTGATTTAAAAAATAAGCAGTTACGTGTTTGGATAAAAGTGCTGAAATTAATAATAAGCAGCTAAAAATTGGGTATACAAAGAGTTTTGTTTAAAAAGAAGTATTTTAGGGATAGAATAGTAAATATTTTGGTCAAACTTAAAGTGCTTATAAGTTGAAATTTGATAAGTTGGGGAAGACCAACTTATGACTTTTGGCTTATTTTTGGCTTATAAGCACTAACTTATAAGCACATTTAATTTTACCAAACGCGTAGATAAGCCAAAAAGTGCTTATAAGCCAGTTTGACCAACTTATAAGCTTAGCCAAACACCCTCTTTATCTTTTTTCTCTCTCTATCATTAATGTATTTCTTGAGATATTACGTCCATATATCTGAATCATTAAGGTTAATTAATAAAATTATTGCATTACAAAACTTATTAAATATGTTGCATACTTTAATTGGTTTTGCAACTTTAATGTATAATTTGTGATGCCAGTCTTGGATTGTGTAAAAATTTTATAATTAATATTTATGCATTTGAAAGCTTATTATTTTTTTATATGCGTATCATATTCGACATAAAGTATTCGTGCAACGCACGAGCATAGAGACTAGTTATTATAAAAGCATGAATACAATGTCAGATTACAAAAATAACCTTATAATATCATGCATAATAACTCATAATAAAAGGACATAACCAGAATTCTAAATATTAGCCTTATAATCCTATTAGTTTTAGAACATAATACTATACGTTAAGAATCCTACATGACAAGATTCCAATGCAATATTTATGAATACAATGTTGGTGAACCAAAATATCCTTAAAATATCTTTCGCTAAATAACTCTACGTTGGATAAAATGTCAAAAGTTAAAATTATAGAATTTAAAATTAACTGAGATCTCAAGTCTAAAATAAATTATGGTTGAGGAATTATCATTTGCACAGGAAATCGTTCACTAATGTCTCAACTTGAATAGGAGTTCATATCATTATTTTTATTCTTTTTCAATATTTTATAAAACAATATTGCCATAAACTCTTCGAAATACCCAGATGCAGAAAGCATATAATTATTTTTGGTCATAGACATATAATACTACATGTTAGCATGTCAACCCGATACCTTTAAGAACACGTTACATTCTTATTAGTATAATTACTTTCGCGATTGAGACATATATTTAGCCATGTAATCCTATTGCTTTTAGGATATACTTCTTAAAAATTCCTATTACTTATTTAATTTGAAAATACTGTATTGTCCTATTACTAATTTAATTTGAGAATGCATTATATTGTCCAAATCCGTTTAGAAAAAGGATAGCCTATATATTATTCTAAAAGCACAAATACAATATTGATAGACCAAAATATCCCAAAAATATTAAACAGGAGAACTCATAGGAAAGGACTAACAATAATAACCTATTTTTGGACTAAATACCTTTTACGTTAATTTTTTTAATATTTAAAATTTTGAAATCAATATAATTTTATCTATTAAATTCTTATTAAAATATGTAGGAAGTTTTAATAAAATCAACCATAAGAATTATCTGTATTAGCAATAGATTACCATTCTATAATGCCCAAACGAAGAAAAAATAAAAGTAATGTTAAATGGACTGCATAAACTATTGAAATTGAGGAAAAAATATATCACCACCTAATATATTTTTATATTATATTTGAACTACTTTTCTACTCAATTAATATTTTTTAATCAATTTTTTTGTGTAATATTGAAAAATATACCAATTTATTAAAAGTAAGAAAATATTTAAGAATATAAATGTTTGAGAAAGAGATAGAAAAAAAGTTGGTAAGAGTCAACACCACTAACGTTTCTGCAAGCATAAATGTAATGACCCGATCGGTCGTTTCGAGCCCTAGCGCGTCGTTCAGTAGTCGGAGGCTATGAACAGCTTCATTTAAGGTATTATGACTTGTACGCGTGGTCGGAATTAAGTTCCGGGAAGTTCAAAGTCGATTTGGAAAGAGAATTCTCCTTTCGGAAGTTCAAGGTTGAAAGAATGAACTAGGATTAGAATTTTGAGTAAACGACCTCGGAATCGGGATTCGAAGGTTCCAGCAGGTTCGTATGATGATTTTGGACTTGGACGTATGCCCGGATGGGGTTTTGGATAACCCAGGAGCGTTTTGGCACCTATTGTGGAAGTTAGCAGTTTGGAAGAAATTTCATTAAGTTTGGCTTGAAGTGCATTTCAGTGTTATCCATGCCCGTTTGGAATTCCGAGACTGGGAGTAGCTCCGTATGGTGATTCTGGAGTTGGAAGCGCGATCAGAAGCGAATTCGGAGGTCCGTAGGTCATTTTGAAGCCATTTGGCTAAAGATAGAAATTTGAAGGTTTTTGAGAAGTTTGACCGGAAGTGGAATTTTTGATATCGGGGTCGGAATCTGATTCTGGAAGTTGGAGTAGGTTCTAATGTCAAATATGACTTGTGCGCAAAATTTGAGGTCAATCGGACGTGATTTGGTAGGTTTAAACATCGGAAGTAGAAGTTGGGAAGTTCAAAGTTCATAAAGCATGGATTGGAGGTCGATTGATAATTTTAGCATTGTTCGATGTTATTTGAGGCCTCGAGCAACTCCGTAATGTGTTTTGGGACTGGTTGGTATGATTGGTTGGGGTCCCGAGGGCCTCGGGTGGATTCCGGGTGGTCAACGGATCAAAAATGGGATTTTTGGGATGGCTGAGTTTGCTGGTTGCTGGTATTTCCGCTTCCGCGGAAAGGGGACCGCAGAAGCGGCCCCGCGGAAGCGGATTTGATCGAGGGTTCAGGGACGGCAGATGCGGTCAAGGTTCCGCAGAAGCAGGACCGCATCTGCGGAAGTGGTTATCGCAGAAGCGAAAAGGGGGCGGTCAGGGCTGATCGCAGAAGCAGTTTTTTTTACTGCACCTGCGGAACCGCAGAAGCGGTCCAAGGTCCGCAGGTGCGGAAATGACTGGAGCAGTGAGGTTGATTTAAATCGTGGGTTGAGTTCATTTCTCCCATTTCTTCATGGCTTGGGCGATTTTTTGGGAGCTTCAAGAGAGGAATTTTGTCGTTAATGTTAAGGTAAGTTATCTCCATCACTTTTGAGTTAAATACATCAATTTTGTAA
Organism: Nicotiana glauca; assembly: GCA_026770625.1. Taxonomy (NCBI): domain Eukaryota; kingdom Viridiplantae; phylum Streptophyta; class Magnoliopsida; order Solanales; family Solanaceae; genus Nicotiana; species Nicotiana glauca. Next base: position 28,910 of record MU671130.1, on the reverse strand, counting down.
GGATTTGGGCATGAAGATTTGTATAAAAATTAAGGTTTTGGTAGAAAACCTAGAAAAATTATATTCTTGGAATTTAGCCACGATTTTGAGTATGGAATTAGAAGAAAATCATATATTTGAGTTTGTGAGTTCATGGGTAAACTTTATCTTCGAGAAATTTCGGATTTCGGGCGCGTGGGCCCAAGGGCATTTTTGTCGACTTTTCGTTCGGGGTTGGGAATTATTACAAATTGGGTTGTAAAGTTTAATCGAACATATATTAATGGATTTGTATAATTATTGGCTAGTTTTGGAGCATTATGCATTGGTGCAAGTCTTCGGAAGAATGTAGAATGTCGATTATGAGTCTTAGGAGCAAGGTGAGTCTCCTTTCTAATCTTGTGAGAGGGAATTCACCCCATAGGTGAGTTAAATTGGTTATGTGCTCCTATTTGTGGGGGCTACGTACGCACGGGGTGACGAGAGTCCGTGCGTAGCTACGATATGCTATTGTCCGGGTAGTCTAGGACCCAAAAACATGTTATACTTAGTTTATTTGTGAACCCATTGATGAGTTGAATTGTTCAAATCACGTTAAAATAGTAAATAAATTTCAAAGGGATTAAACTTCATTTCTCAAAAATTGTTAAAGGAGAATTGGTATTATTTGAATAATTGTGACGACCCGACCCATCGTCTCATGTGTTTCTGTTCCGTTTTCCCCGTTTATTGCTTCTTCATGATTAATATATGTGTTGGGTGAGTTTGAGTTGATTCAGATTGGATTTGGTAGGTAATGAGGCACTTAGTCTCTTTAAGGAAGGCTTAAGCTGAAAAAGTAAACCGGACGTTGACTTATGAGTTAGAGGGCTCGGATGTGATTTCCGGCAATTCGGTTAGCTTCGGGAGGTGATTTGTGACCTAGGAGCACAATAGGAATTGATTTTGGAGGTCCGATGTAGAATTAGGCTTGAATTGGTGAAGTTAGTATTTTGGCGAATTCCGGTTAATAGGTGAGATTTTGATCCGAGGGTCGGAATGGAATTCTGAGAGTTGCAGTAGCTTCGTTTGGTGATTTGTGATGTGTGTGCAAAATTTCAGTTGAATCGGAGGTGGTTAGGTCGGGTTTTTGATCGAATGTGAGTTTCGGAAGAATTTCATAAACTTAGGCTTTGATTTGGTCAAATTTGATGATTTTGATGCTAACAGTAATGTTTTGATGGTTCGAGCAAGTTTGAATAAGGTAATAGATCATATCTGTTCTTTTGGTTGAGCTCTTGGGGGCCTCGGGGTGAGTTCGGGTGGTTAAACGGAGAGTTTGTTGCATGTTTTGGGATTTGTTGGTTCTGTCATTTCTGCATCTGCGGAAAAGGGACCGCAGAAGCGGTTCCGCAGATGCGGTGGGGTAGATCGCGGAAACAGTTTTAGAGGGGCTTGGCAATTCCGCAGAAGCGGAAGGATTTTCGCAAAACCGGTCATCGCAGGTGCGGCTTTGGACCGCAGAAGTGGTCCGGGGTGACTTGATGAAAAACCGCAGAAACGGTCAAAGAACCGCAGAAGCGGCATTTTTGGGCTGCAGAAGCGAAAAGGCCTGGGCAGATATTAAATTAAGTCTTCTTCGCGTATTTTGAAAGAACAAACATTTTGGACTTCGGACTAAGAGGGTTTTGGGCAATTTTTGAAGAGGGTTTCAAGGGCTATCATCATGTATGGATTCTTGGACTTAGATTATGATATTATGGTGTATAAACATGGATTAACACTAAAAACCCAAGGAATTAAAGGTTAAAAATGGAGGTTAGGGCTTGAAACACAAGAGAGTTTAAACTTGTGATTTGAGGGGTCAAATGGACTCCGATTCTTGTGAATTTGACATGTATAGACTCGTGGCGAGATAAGGATCGTATTGATGTAAAATTTTCCGGATTTCGAGAAGTGTGCCTGGGGCTCGGGTTTTTTCAACTTTGTGATTTTTGATATTTTTCGAGTCTTTTCGATTGGGTTATATTCCCTTAGCCTATTGTGATGTATTCGCTCTAATTTTGGTTAGGTTCGATGCGCGTGGAGGCCGATTCTTGGGGCAAAGGCGTCGCGAGCTAGGGTTTTCTCCGGTTCAAGGTGAGTAATGCTTGTAAATGATATCCTGAGAGTTTGAAACCCCGAATTTTACATCATAACGCTGTATTGAGGCGTGACACGCATTCCATGATGAGTGCGGGGTCGTTTGCTATTGGGGATCTTGACTTGGTCTATCCCGAGCGATATTTTCTACTATATTGGCGATTGAGATGCATACTTTATTACTATGAATTGGGATTATTGCCACTTTTGGGGCCTTGTGCCGACCTGTAGAATTCTTAGCGGATCTTCATTTGTTATTCCTCAATTGTTTGCATAAATCATACTCTCATACATGTTTTCAACTGTTAAAAATATGATAATAACTGTATTTTGAACATGAAATCATAAATAAAATGTATATGAGGGTTGAGATCCCTACAGTACGTAGTGCCCAAGTGGCTGCGTATTTATTTGACTGAGATGGGTTGAGTACCCAATAGTGAGGATATATCTCCTTATGATGTGGATCGGGCTGCATGCCGCAGCGACGATAAATTGATATTGAGGCCGAGAGCCTGTTTGATGCCACGATATGGCTGATATTGCGCTTGGGCTGTAGGAGCCCCTCCGGAGTCTGTACACACCCCCAGTGAGCGCCGTCGACAATAAATAAATGGAGCGGGCTGCACGCTACAGCGGGTACTGGAATGTACTGTAATTTGCATTGCATAGCATTCATGCATTTGTTCACAATTCGTTATTTGTGTTATTTCTTGAGATATCTGTTTGCTGTTCTAGTATTGTCTGATCACTCTTAAAGGGGATAAATCTTAGATAGTGGTAACAATGACACTTTATGATGCGTTTGGTCAGGTAACAGTGGCTGACCGGAAATAAGAATATTGCCCGAGGGGCGGGTCTCTGTGCATAGTGTCATTAATTGTTGAAAATTATTTTCACAACTGTTGAAAGAATCATCTTCAAAAGAGGTTTAAAACTGAGCCAAGATACTTTGAAAGGTTTCACAGTTTTCACTGATTTTCTCAATTTAAGGGCTTTTCACTGCTTCTATACAGCATGATGATCTGTTATACGTGATTTCTTACCACTCAGTTATTATTTACTTTTATTACTCACTGAGTTGGAGTACTCACTTTACTCCCTGCACCTCGCGTGCAGTTGCAGGTATTGTTCAGCCGATAGCGGGTTATTAGCTGATTGAAGGTACTGCTATTGCAGCTGAGCAAGGTGACCGCCAGCGTTCGCGAGACCGGACATTGTCTTTAAAATTCCATAATTTATTATTGTATACTATTAGCCGTGTAGTTGTGTTCAGGCTTCTTTAGATGCTCGTGACTTGTGACACCCTGATTTCGGGCTGAGCTAGGATGGTTCCCTGTTATATCATTTTCTTCCGCATTTATGATAATGTTATCTGTTGTTTTCGACTCATTCTTGCTAAGAAATTATTAAAAGAAGTATTGTTAATCTGTTGGTTGGCCTTGTCTTCACGAGAGGCGCCATCACGACCGGGTTCGGGATTTGGATCGTGACAAGTTGGTATCAGAGCCTAGGTTACTAGGTCTCACGAGTCATGAGCAGGTTTAGTAGAGTCTCGTGGATCGGTACGGAGATGTCTGTATTTATCCTCGAGAGGCTGCAGAACCTTTAGGAAAACTTCACTTTCTTGGAATTCTTATCGTGCGTACTTGATTCAGCTTGAGATATAACTCTTGAAATTCCTTTCTCACGTCTGTATGTGCACATGAGCGCTCGGTATTGTATGTGCCTTGATGGCTTGTGATTCGCCGATCGAGGGGCGAGATGTAATCTCCGTGAGTTTGATGTTGGGCCAGTCTGGAGGACTTGAGGCCGGATCTTTGCCTATGTCTTGAGCACCGAGGTGCTGATTGTGTGAACAACTGTGTTGAACTTATATGTTCGGTATTGTCCCTATTAGCCGGAATGGCGGTCTGGTATTCATGTGATGAGTGTGTTAGTACTGCGAGATGTATCTATGTAACTTGGTGGTGACGAAGAAGTCTGATGGTTAATGGATGAAATGTTAAGTGTTCGATTCCTATTATGATTCGATGTGTAGCCCGAATATGGGCGCGTGAAGAATATTTTTGTGTCTCCTAGTTGGGGAGTATAGTGCATTTCTTGAGGTACCTGAGGTCAGACCCAGGAAGGCTAAAATGACTGTGTAGCGTATATGATGGTGGAAGGTGTGATGAAATAAAGAATTGAGGTGAAGCAGGTGGGTTATCTTCTGCGGAGAGTTCTTAGGTGGTATGACCCTTGTATGTATGTTAGAAGATCTCATGTGTAGTTGAAGAGTACGTGTTGAAATTTGATAAATTCGGGTCGCTCAAGGGAGTTGACTTAGTTGATGTGGGGATGAATGCGAGGTTTGTAGAGGATTGCAGTACTGGGTGATCTTTGTTTTCACAAACTTGTAGATGATTGAGTTTAATCTCATTGTGGCATCATTGGAGCAAAAGTGTTATGAATTGTTAAGGGTGTCTTGATGTATGGCTTCGAGCTAAGTGCCCTGAAATTTCAGAGAATGTGTTTGGCCGCGGTTCTACCGCGACCGCGGCAGAACCGCGGTGGAAGATAGCTGCAGAAGTTTTGAGATTCAGAGAGGGTCATTGGCCGCGATTCCACCGCTACCGCAGCAGAACCGCGGCAGGCGCAGTAAACTTCGAGGACTAAAGTGTAAAAGACGGGATTTTTAGCCCAAAACCCTATTTTAAATATTAGACTTCGCCTAAAGGAGGCATGTATTATTTTTTAGAGTATCTTGGCAAGGAAACAATTGTGAGAGATCACCCAAAACATCTTTCTTCTTTTCTTTGATTTTTATTGCTAGTTTATGATGAATCTTATCTTAGTTTGTTTACCCATAGCCATGAGTAGCTAAATCCCTTGTCTAAGGTTTTGATGGAACCTATTGGGGGATGAACTTCTTGTTTATGTGAATACAAATTGCTAGTTAAATCTCTATTTGTTCAACTTCGTGTTTGTTGTAGTTAATTGACAGGATCCT
>MU671130.1:0-21954 GCA_026770625.1 Nicotiana glauca | reverse complement strand
TGTCTAACCCTAAAGTAGTGTCTCTTGCCTCCTTAGGTCTAATTTTTGTCCAAAATATGTCCCCTCCTTGTTCTTGGACGGCCTCCTTTATTTTATATAGGGTTTAGGGCTTAAAATCCCATATTTTGCACATAAGTCCCTGAAATTTCCGCCTCCTGCCGCGGTTTTGCCGCGGTCGCGGTCAAACCGCGGCCAAACATGGCCTCTGATTCTTCAATTGTCTGCGTCTGCACTCTACCGCGGTTTTGCCGCGGTCGTGGTAAAATTACAGTTTTTCACCCTGTTTCGTTTGGAATTTAGAAAAATGTAAAACATTAAAGTTGTAGGTATTTGAGTTATCTTTCCAACCATATAGTATGAAGCCAAAATGGAGTTCTGAGTAAAAAGATATGTGCATTTTACTAGACAATGCGCAATATGCCTCATCGAATCTTCGTTTGGTCTCAACTATCAAATTTGACCCCCGAACACGATCCCGACTTAATTCCTTGAGCTTTTACTCAGACTTCAAAGCTTCAAATCACTTAAATTCATTCCATAACATCTATATAGCTCGGAGTCACACCTACAGGACATAAAACACACAATTAGTGCAAAATACTATCGATTAAAGCGCAAACTCAACTAAAATGCGGTAAATTAGAGTGTAATAATCGACTAAAATACGTAATTATAGCCTATCATTAATACCCCACACTTAAACCATTGCTCGTCCTTGAGTAATCAAACTACACTTTATATAGACACGACCTTTTTAAAGTAATTTTCCTAACTCATCACACCAAGAATATTTAAAATAGACTAAGCACAAAAGTATAATATCTTCATCTCAAGATCTGACTCACAAGTACCATGCATTATTTACAACTCACCCACTTACTCTTCATATACGTTTTGTCTGCCTCGCTGGCTAGCCCTGATAAATACTGGAGTACCCTTTTTCCTGGGAGTTCATATTTTTATTAGATTAAAAATCAAAGTAGTTTGTCGTCTAGTTTGGGAAGTTATACAGTAGTAGAATTACAATATTGCTATAGTTACAACAGTCGTATTTTTTAATCGTAGGTAGAACTATTTAGAAAGGATAGATCAGTGTTAATTCACTTCAATTAAAAAAATTCTGTGCTCTTGGACCGCTATAATTAATAGGTTAATTACAATTGAATAATTAATTTTCTTCACGATAAGAGCAAAGGAATTATGTGGCTTTGGGTTTTGACTAATGGAGTACTATTGTTAGTCATGAAAAAAATGTGTTTCTCAATCTGCTTTAATGATTTATAGCATGAGGCATAAAAGGAAAAAACATTAATGATTTATCTCATAAAAGTAAACGCAAATTGGTTTCCTTGTGCAATAATTTGGTAAGCGAAAGAATTGGAAACCTGAATACTAAAGATCAGAAATGAAAAAGAAAAGAAAAGCGAGGGTGCACCAGAAGCGGGACCAAGCCATTGAATTTAAATTTAAAGTTACATACATCGATAAAGTACAAATATATTTTACACTAGCGGAACAACTTAGCTTGCTTTAGCAAATTAAATATCTTACGCAATTCTTATTTTACTAATTTCATTTATTATGGCAGTTACTTATAGATAACTTTAATGTAGAAATTCTTTTGCATGGTAGCATATACTTCCTTTGTCCAAATTGATATTTATTTACTTTTCGAGATTCAAACTCTTTCATTTTTATCATGTGTTTAACCTGAAAATAGAAATTTCGGTCAAAGTAGTTACTGATAATCAAGAGAAGGAATAGTCTTGTAATAAGAAAGGAAAATTAGAATATGAAATAGCAAAGTAATCAATATAAAACAAAAGTAAATAATTGTATTCCAATTATGATCAGAACGTGTCCATACCAATGACATTTCTATTCCTTATATAGATATTTCTAAGTACAACGCCTTTTTCCCTTTATGACTAAGTCATTATGAGCATTAATGACAATAACAGAACGTTATAATTGGTAATCGTAACTGTTTCGTGAAGATTCTGTAACGTTTGTAATCATTCGTGCCCATTAATTGAAGACCAACGAATCTGTCCTTTTTTCTGTCTTGGTTCATTCTACCGGTGTCTTTTCAAATTACTAAGAGACTCGAGCAACCGTTCTTTCTCATCCCTCAGACGTTTTGCTCGTATCTATTAAGATTCACGTCTTTTTAAGTACTCTTCCAAGCTGTCACTTTTCTCATAATCCACGTGTCTTGCCATGTCAGCCACACAATTAATTCAACGTGTAATATTTTTTTTCTCCCAATACAGATAGTCCCCCCACTTTCCAATTATTAAGTAATTGAATATTTGGGAAGTGGATCTCATTTAAAGTGGGAATTTTTGCCGTCGTTTCTAACATACCATTATACCTTCTTCCAAATTGACGCGTGGCATGTCACTTCCATTTAATGCATGTGACACGTGGCAGTCATTGATTGGTTCTGCAACTCTTCAGTGCTTTCTAGGGCTTTTTTACGACTGCATCAATCATGAAATGACAATTTTCATGATGACGTTTTCATCTTTACCTATCTTGCACGACGGTTGCTTCTGCATATAAATACATCCTTCGTCTTTACTTTCTCGAAAAATATTTCTTTAGTGTTCTTTATCCACATCCCGCTCTTCATTACGTTCTACTTCTTCATACAACCATATCTTTTTTAAATCCTGATCCCCGAAAAGTTCTTATTATAGACTAACTTCCCATTTCTTCTACTCCCACGAGACGTAGGAGAGGTGGTAGGTTACGTAGTTTAGGGTCAGGTTCAGTACGTGGTTCTTCTTCTTAACCTAGTCCGACTCCCCCATCATCTTCTAAAACTAGGGCCTCTTTTTCTCATGGATCTTCTGTTAGAGGTAGAGATTCTAATAAACCAATTTGTGAACCTTCTGTTGATGAGATCATCCCTACTGAACTTTCTTTCTATTCTGATAGGGAATCAATTAGGAGTCACGTCACTTCCATGAGTTCTCATGATCGTGCTGATGTTTACCCTTCTCAGATTACTGAAGGTTTGATTTCTGTTGTGCATAGAGACTGCCATTGGAAATTTAACTTCCTAATTCTGGTTCCTAATGAAAATAAAAGAATCACTTCCTAAAAGCTGGTTTTGCTTTTGTGTATACATATCCCTTCACATTAGGTTTTAGGCCTCCTATTAACCCGATCATCATTGAATTTTTCCATTTCTTTGATGGGTGTTTAGGACAGATTGGCCCTATTGTATGGAGGGTTGTGATATGCCTTAGGTATTTGGAAAATCTGGCTCAGTTACACTTCACCTTTTACCATCTAATCCATCTCTACTCTCCCAAGTTATTCTGTCATGGGATTTTTACTCTCGTGGCAAAAAGTAAGAGAGTTTTGGTGAGCCCTGAGGATGATAAAGATCGTGGGTGGTACGCCCGATTCGTAGCTGCACCCACAAGTGGGTTAGTAGGTGAAGAGAAGATGCCCTTCCCTGAGAAGTGGAACTTTGCACGTAAGTTTTTCTTTCAATCTTTATTTTTCCTTTTTTTGTGAAGAGCTTGTACTTCTCGTAACCGTTTTACTTTTCTCTTTCAGCAACCATGGGAATCGTTGAGGAGATACTCGGTTTCCGTGGTTGGGTAAAAAAGTTGTTAACAATTGCTCATATGGAAGTAAGGTCTTGGAAGTATCTTTTAAATAGATTTGGATGGAAGGTTAAGACTCACGGTAACTTTTTCTTTTACTTTCTTCTTTATTTGGTTCTTATCCTATAACTTGTTAACCGTTTTCTTTATTAGGATTCCCCATTCATGGTGTGTGCTAAATCAATTACTGCCTCAAGGCTCTCTTTAGCAAAATCTCAGGAAATAATTTTGAGTTCCTCATCAAAAAGAAAAGCTGATAGGCCACAGGATTCTGAAGATGAAGAGGAGAAGGATGAGGGCTCTTCGGTTCGTAAGCCTCGAGCCAGAAAACGAGTCATATCTGATTATGAATCTACTCCTCCTCCTCGTCCTATTTCTGTGGTTGAGCCTGAGAGTGCTACTTTAGTGAGTTCTGATGAAGGGACGCTTGCAGCACCCCGTGACTCTACTGAACACCTCTTTTCTCATGGATTTGATGATGAAAACTTTGGCTAAACTTCTGAGGAGGCGCATCTTGCCTCTTTTCCTATTTCTGCTCTAAGGGAAACTCAGTTGCATGTTCCTACTGTTGCCTCTACTGCTCCACCCATGGCTATTTTGACTTCTTCAACCATTCCTGCTACTATAACTTCTCGCACTGAAATTGGTTCCTCTAGTGGAAGTAGGGCAATGAAAGAAATTACCATTGAGATTCCCTCAGATGGTAACCTTTAGAAGAAATCAGGCCAGGCTGACGTGTGGTTGAAACCACTGATAGGCCCAATTGAGTAGTCAAAACTGGATAGTCATAGCTCTCTTACTTAGATGAACGATATTGTTCATTCTTCCTTGAAGGTATAAATCTCGCCTTTTTATCTTATGTGATTTTTCTTTTATCAATATCACATTTCTTTTTCATTATGTAGATCAATCTCATTGGTAAGAGATGATGAAAAGGATCATCCATACAGAGCAGCTAATGCATAACTACCATACTGAGGTAGATAATGGGAAGGAACAGTACGAGAGTCTTCAACTTGAAATGGAGGTACTAGAAGAAAACAAGTGTACCCTGGAGTAGCAAGTAAAGGTTTTGGCAGCAGAACTAGTGGTTGAGAGAGCCTCTTCTAATCAGGTGGGCAAAGACAAGAACCTTCTTGAGTCTTCTTTTGTTGAGCAGCTTTCTAGAGCTAGTAAAGAGATCAGAGGTCTAAAAGACCTATTGAATCAGAAAGAAGTTTATGCTGGTGAACTCGTTCAAATGCTCACGCAAGCTCAAGAAGATCTCCTAATGTCTTCTGATAGGGTTTCGATTTTTAGAAAATTCACTTGCCCCCCTGCATGCTTCTTATGATGCTGCCTTAACTAAGAAGGAAGAACTCAGGAATGGGATTGAGCTTTGGGAAAGAAACTATGAAGCCCTTGAAGACAAGACTGTTGTTGAAGTAAGTTGGGCTTTTTTGAATGTACGCCATGATACTTTATTGGAAGCAAGCCATAAAGGATTTAACTTAGCTGTTGAGATTGCAAAGATCAAGGAGACCATTGAAAAAACCCAACAAAGTCAAAGCTTTTCTTCACCCGTGACTGATATTCTCGAAGATGATGAAACTACTCCTAGTGAGGCTGTCATCCAATCTCCTTCCGCTCAAGTTACTCTTCATGCTTCTGATGATGTCATTCTTCCTGGTTTAGATTCTTCCCCTTAGTGAAAGTTCAAAAAAAAATGTGAAATGTTGTTTTGTCGTTTTGTTTTGTTTTTTTTATTGATAGAATATTTGGATATTTACCCCTGGTCCCATTCGGGGTGATGTTTTTGGAAGACCTTGCCCTAGTTTGTTTTTGGGTTTTTTGTAAAGACGATCCGGTTAAAACTAAGTTCTACTTATTTTTAACCAAGTTATTATGATATTATAAAGTTTTTGTCCAACTTTAATGACATCTTTATTTCGAGTTTCTGTTTTACTCTTTTAGTGGCTTGCCCTTGCCTTTTTCTTCATAAATTTGGGGCTTTACTTTCCGCTTAAATTTAATTTTTGGGTTTTTATTTTACTATAACTTTTTAATTTAAAAATGATTTGTAAATTTCATGATTTTTTTAACAAGCACGAATTATAAAAGAAGGCCCTTTTATATATGACACTTAATGAAAAAGACGTCTCAACTTCTTAATGGTGTAACATACGAAAGAAGAAATAGGAACACACATGTTTCTTTGAATAACTTTGAGGAAAGTTTTGTTTCATTTGAACTTTCAACAATATTATACATGTATTTAAGTATCATCTATGACATTTCCGTAACTGTTTTCTTTACAATAGATTTTGCAAAAAATTCAAGGGTAGACTTTGCTCTGAACTTTCGGATGAGTAAGCTTTTAGGCTTGACTTGAGTTCTGATTGACCCAGTCTTCTTTGTCTTCCTTATATATATAGTCCCCAAGTGTTTGGACTTTGAAGTATGAAATCTTTAGCACTTGATTATTCCATCCATGTGGTCTTTTCCTGAAAAGGAAAAACGTACGGGACTCGGAGGCATATATAATTTAGATGATGACTACTTAACCCTTTATATTTCCATCAAAAAGGTTGTAACCCTAGACCGGAAATTATGTTGATTCCGCGTGTCTTTCAGATCTAATATCATCATTTGGTGCGGGCTAGATTTTTTGCGTATCATTGAAAATCGTTATAATAATTTTAATGTACAAAATAAAAATCGTAGTTAAGGGGTACCTGACCGTGGGTATTTCCTTTCCTTAGAAATAGTAATTCTTCAGATGAACGACATTCCAACTCGAGGGTAGAACTTTTTCATCCATGGTTTCCAACTCATATGCTCTTTTTCCAGTGATACCTCGAAACCTGTAAGGTCCTTCCCAATTTGAACTCAACTTCCCTGCATTGGCTGCTCTCGTGGATTGGAAAACTTTCTTGAGTACGTAATCCCCAATCCTGAAATACCTAATATGAGCTATCACTCAATAATTTGTTTCTGCGCAGCCACCCTTATTAAAGATATTTCTCTCCTTTCTTCAAGAAAATCAATATTTACTCGTATCTCCTCCTCATTTGAGTCTTCGGTTGCTTGGGTGTATCTCATACTTGGCTCTCCTATTTCAACTGGAATTAAGGCTTCAGCACCGTACACAAGTGAAAATGGTATCTCTCATGTACTTGTTTTTGCTGTTGTCCGGTAAGCCCACAAGACTCCAGGTAACACTTCTGGCCACTTACCTTTTGACTCCTCTAGTCTTTTCTTCAAGTTATTAATAATAACTTTATTTGTTGATTTAGCTTGTCCATTGGCCACATGATGATAAGGTGCTGAAGTAATCCTTTTAATTTGCCAACTGTGAAAGAATTCTATGATTTTCGCACCTATGAACTGCGGACCATTATCACACACGATTTCTTTTGGAACCCCAAACCGGCATATGATATTTCGCCAAATGAGTCTCTGACCTCTTTTTCTCGTACCTGTTTGAAGGCTCCTGCTTCTACCCACTTAGTAAAATAATCAATGAGCACTAATAAAAATCCTACCTTTTCCTTTGGCTTGTGGTAATGGACCCATGATATCCATCCCCCACTTTATAAAAGGCCACGATTCAATAATCGGATGTATTAAATTTGTTAGTCGATGCATGTTGTTACCATATCTTTGGCACTTGTCACATTTGGCCACAAAATTTTCGGCTTCTTCTTCTATTTTTGGCCAGTAATAACCTGCTCTAATTAGAGTTTTTACTAGGGATCTTCTCCGGCGTGATTTTCGCAATGTCCTTCATGTACTTCTCTCATCACATAATCCGTTTGAGAAGGTCCGAGACACCTTGCTAAAGGACCGTTGAACATTTTTCGATATAACTTGCCTCAGTCCAAACAATAACGGGTAGCCTTTTGACGGAGTGCCTAAGACTTTTTCTTATCTTCAGGTAATATTTCGTACTGCAAAAAATTGATGATCTCGTTTCTCCAATCCCAGGTCAAATTATTGAAATTTACCTCGTTTTTATTTTGGTCGAGTGCCGAATGAAACAAATGTATTACAGATGCATTTTCTTCATTTGTCACTCTTGCAGCGGATGCGAGGTTAGCCAACGCCCCTGCATTTGATTAACCATGAGCTGCGAGTCGCTTTTGATTATGACATGCTCTATTCCGAGCTCCCATGCCAATTCTAATCATGCAATCACAACTTCATATTCTGCTTTATTATTAGTAATAGGATGGCATTTTATGGCTTGCCGTATAGTCCCTCCCGCATGTGGGATTAGGATAATGCCTAAACTCGCTCCTTTTATATTTAAAGAGCCATCGGCGAATAGAGTCCAAGTTCCTGGATTAGACCTGTTATATACTTGCAGTTCTTTTTCTGCTTCTGCTACCATCCCTCGGCTAAAATCTACCACGAAATCTACTAAAACTTGTGATTTTATTGCAGTTTTAGGTTGATAAGTGATGTCATATTCACTTAGTTCTATGGCCCATTTGGCTAACCTGCCTGATAACTCTTTCTTATGCAATATATTATGTAAGGGGTAGGCGGTCACTACAGAAATAGGGTGACACTAAAAATAAGGCCTTAGTTTTCTAGATGCCATGATTAATGCTAAAGCAAGTTTTTCTAAATAAGGATATTGAGTTTCGACATCTAATAAAGACTTACTAACATAATAAATCGGATATTGTTTACCTTTTTCCTCCCGAACTAATACGACACTTACCACCACTTCTGAAACAGCAAGGTAGATTAGTAGCCTTTCTCCATCCTTTGGTTTAGCTAGGAACGATGGATTTGACAAGTACGCTTTTAAGTTTTTGAGCGCTTGTTGACATTCTCCAGTATATTCAAATTTATTTTTCTTTTTCAACACTAAAAAGAACTTAAAACGTTTCTCTGAAGATTTAGAAATAAGTCTCTCCAATGTTGCTATTCTACATGTTAACCTTTGCACTTTTTTTTGCTCGTAAGTATATTCGGTATCTCTTCAATAACTTTAATCTGTGCTGGATTTACTTCGATTCCACGGTTAGAAACAAGGAAATCTAAGAACTTACCCGATGATACACCAAATACACATTTCTTGGGATTTAACTTTATATTCAATTTGCGGAGAATATGAAACGTATCTGACAGATGTTAAATATGATCCTCCGTCTGTTGTGATTTTACCAGAATATCATCAATATAAACCTCCATGTTTTTTTCCAGATATTAAACATCTTAGTTACTAACCTCTGGTACGTGGCTCCAGCATTCTTAAGGCCGAAAGGTATTACTTTATAATAGTAAGTCCCCATGTCTGTAATAAAGAGGGGTTTTTCTTCATCTGAAAGGTCCATTTTTATTTGATTATAACCTGAATAAGCGTCTAAAAACTTAATTGTTTGTGCCCTACAATAGCATCAATTAGTTTATCTATGTGCGGTAATGGAAAAGAATCTTTAGGGCAAGCTCTATTTAAATCAGTATAGTCTACGTAAACTTGCCACTTTCCATTATTTTTGGGCACCACTACAATGTTAGCTAGCCAACTATGATACTTTACCTCGCGGATAGACCTAACTTTTAAAAGATTTTGTACTTCATCCTGAATCACCTGGTTTTTGAAGGATCCTTGCTTCCTTTTCTTCTGTTTGACAGGAAGATACGTCAGATCTTTATTCAGTTAGTGGGTCGTCACCTCCAGTGGTATACCTGTCATAAATGAATGGGACCAGGTAAAGCAATCTGCGTTAGCTTTTAAAAATTCAATTAACTTACTTTTTATCTATCGGCTGAGGTTGGTTCCGATTTAGACTTTTCTGTCAGGCCAATGCACAAACAACACCACTGCTTCCAGTTCATCTATTGTTGTTTTGATGTTTTCATTTTCTTCTGGTTCTTGAATAGTATCAGGACTCATGTCTACATCCATTTGTCCATTTGCAGTTGAGGCCTGTGTTGCTACACCCTCAGCTGAATTCTGTAATTGCTATTTTTCACATTCCCTTGTCATTTTTTTTGCTTGAATCTGCCACTAAGTTAATGCTTCGAGAAGCCTGTTGATCTCTACGGATTTTCCTTATTCCCCATTGTGAAGGGAAATTCATTACTTGATGTAAGGTAGATGGAACAACATCTATCTCGTGAATTCAAGGCCTGCCAAGAACCATATTGTACGCCATGTCCATATCTATTGCTTGAAATTTAGTATCTTTGACTACTCCTTCTGCAAATTGGTGAGTATTATCTCCCCTTTTGTTACAATTCTCGAGTTATCAAAACCAGACAAGGTACGTGCTTTGGGTACCAATTTACCATCGACATGCATCTCGTTTACCACTCTTAGCAAAATGATATTTACAGAGCTACCTGGATCAATCAAACTTGTTTTACATTAGTATCATGTACAAGTAAAGATATTACCAGTGCATCATTGTGTGGGATCAACACGCCATATGCGTCTGCATCATCAAATGTTATATTACCTTCTTCCAAAACTTGGCAAACTCGCTTCCCAAGGGTAACCTAATTTTTGACACCTTTTTTCCTGCTGTATATGTTACGTTGTTAACCTCCTCTCCTCCGCTTATGACATTAACTATTCTTTTTGGTGATTGAGGTTTTGGTGGCTCCTGCCTATTTTTCTTATATGTTTGCTTACCTTTCTCACTAAACAATTCGGTTAAGTAACCTTGCTTTAATAAATGCTCAACTTCACCTTGTAGCAGTCTACAATCTGCTATTTTATGACCGTGATCATTGTGAAACTAGCACCAGAAATTGGGGTTTCTCCTATTAGGGTTTGATCTCATTTCTTTTGGCTACCACACTTTATCTCCCATGCTTCTTAAAACAACTACCAACTCAGACGTGCTAACATTGAAGTTGTAACCGCCAATCTTTGCTTTTGAGCTTCTGTCGTTGTCTCTCGTATCTCACATATCTCGCTCCTTTCCGAACCTGGACGACGAACCCGAATCTTTTTCCCTTGATCTGGAATCATACCTGGGGTTTTCTTGTTTTGAACGTGAATCTCTAGACTGTTGGGCCCATATAAGGTTCGTACCTATTTTTACCGGACCTTTTTTTAGTTTCTGGCCAGCCTTGAACTTACTCTTTCATCACCCCGGGACTAAGTGATAACGTCTTCTTCTATCCGCAGCTTTGTGATGTACATGTTGTAAACATCATTCCAAGTTGTTGCAGGGATTTCTCGTAAGCTTTCTTTGAGTTTCCTCGTAGATCCTGAGCTTTTTTTATTTAAATTGCTTGCAAATGCCATAGACGCCCAATTTCCAGGTACGCGTGGTAGCATCATCCTTTCAAGTTGGAACCTATATACAAATTCCCTGAGTAACTCTGTATCTCCTTGTTTTATTTTGAAGACGTCTTCCATCCTCTTCTCAACTTTCTAAGTGTGATTTTATAAACGAATCTGCAAGCTCAGCAAAAGAATCAATAAAGTTTTCAGGTGAAAGAGAATACCATGTTAATGCTCCCTTTGTGAGCGTTTCACCGAATATTTTGACTAGTACTGATTTAATCTCTTTTTTGCTCAAATCGTTGCCCCTTACACCAGTTGTAAATGCAGTCACATGATCTAGGGGATCAGTTGTCCTATCGTTCTTTGGGATAACAGGCATTTGAAACTTCTTCGGAATAGGCAAAGGAGCGGCACTTGGCTTCCAAGGTTGTTGAGAGTATTTGTCTATATCCACTCCTTTGATTATAGGCGGAACACCAGGTATCTGTTCTATGCGTTCGTTCTGCTCCTTGAGCTGTTTCTGTAAAGTTAGTACTAAACTTTATAAATCAGAATTAACTGGGATACCTGACCCTCTGTCACGAGATTCGCTGAGAGTTCCTCCGTTGCCCGAATTAGCAATCCCTGAGCGTGGATTCCTTATTGTCGCGGTGTTGTTTGGAGGAGGAATTGGTGGTAGGGTTGGCAACCAACTAACAAAAGCTTGCAGAGCATTGCTGGCTTGTTCTGCAATTAACTGTTTCAATGTTGCATCGATATCTTGATTGTCCTCATGTTAATCATTCACATGCGATTCAGATCTATCAAGTGTCCCTTCTCGTGATTGTCAATGAGAGTTTCATGGTGAGGGGATTGGAGTTCCATCTCCTTGTTGATTATGATGATTTAACTGTTGCTGATTTTGTAGGTTTTGGAAGTTTTGTTGGTTGTTGTCGTTGGCATTTGACATGATTTTTTGGCAGAAGAATGGATTTGGAAAGTGAAAAGATTATCAGATTCCAGGTAACGGAATCAATTTATTTTATCAAAAAATAGGAATTTCGGTCAAAGCCTATTTTTAGAAGTACTCAGGTTACTGATAATCAAGAGAAGGAATAGTCTTGTAATAAGAAAGGAAAATTAGAATATGAAATAGCAAAGTAATCAATATAAAGCAAAAGTAAATAATTGTATTCCAATTATGATCAGAACGTGTCCATACAAATGACATTTCTATTCCTTATATAGATATTTCTAAGTACAACGCCTTTTCCCCTTTATGACTAAGTCATTATGAGCATTAATGACATTAACAGAACGTTATAATTGGTAATCGTAACTGTTTCGTGAAGATTCTGTAACGTTTGTAATCATTCATGCCCATTAATTGAAGACCAATGAATCTGTCCTTTTTCCTGTCTTGGTTTATTCCACCAGTGTCTTTTCAAATTACTAAGAGACTCGAGCAACCGCTCCTTCTCGTCCCTGAGAGTTTTTGCTCGTACCTATTAAGATTTACTTCTTTTTAAGTACTCTTCCCCATGTGTCACTTTTCTAATGATCCACGTGTCTTGCTATGTCAGCAACATAACTAATTCCACGTATAATGTTTGTTTTCCCTCAATACACCATGCATGTGGACATAAAAAAAATTAATTTTTTGAAATATGATTTACATATTTGAAGACTACATAGAAAGTAATATAAGTCACAATAATTAATAATCTAAAATATTTAAAATGCATATAAAAAAGATTACGGTAAAAGAATAATTTGTTTGACTATTGAAGTATGAACACCTTCACATAATTTAGGACGGAGGAAGTATAAGTTAAGCTCCAATGACGTTAGAGCTAACATAAGACGTAACCATAATTCATGTGGCTAGTTTTTAGTTATTAAATTTTCTGTGAATTTCTTTGTCATATAGTTTTTCAGGTTAACGGTGCCCGACAATCGGCATTTAGGTGGTAGTATTTTTATAAAATATGGTGATAATCACCATGAAAATGCTCTGGAAGGCATAATGACCAGAGGCATCAGCCTGAGTATTCTTGTGGTCCGTTCTTGTTATTTGTGTAGATTTGTTTGCTTTTGATCTATGTGCCTCTGCTTCATCAATTTACACACGGGCTCCTCTAGAAGTTATTAAAGAATTAAACGAATGTCTGCCCAACTTAACAGAGTATTATATAAAATATGATATTGTTTCCGATGTTAAAATTACTTTTTGTTTACTTTGAGTTGGTACTCTTTGAAGTTTAAAAATTAATTGATAAAATTTTCACGTATAAACTGGTGTATCTAATTAGGTCCATTTAATCTATGCAATTTCCCCACAATCTAGATAGATTTAAACCTAGTCCAACCCTTCCATGAATTCATGGGAGACCCTCCGTGGTGGAATTTTTTATCCAAATTATGTATTTGTTTTCAAAAGTTTATATGATATATATACTACTATCTATAAACGTGCATTGCACGTTAATAATAGAATGCGATGTTTTAAATATTTATTTATTTAAAGGAACAATAAATTTTAATTAATGAGAGAAAGTTTGCGTATAATAATACAACAATCATTTAAATACCGAAAATATTATACATTAGCATAATACATAAATTCAAAATAAAAGGACATCATTAGAACTTACACAAATAATCGATTTGGTCATATTAGTTAGATAATTATGTATTATAGTTTAATAACATTTAATGTTATGATATCTTACCGAACACTTCATTGTAGACGATATTTTTTGTGTGTATATTTTTACTTTTAGTGCTTTGGTTGAGCTGCCATAACCAGAACTCTTGTTGTCTATATTGATATCCTTCTTGAAAGTGCAACATATAGTTGTTTGTGCAAAAATATATATTACGGTAAATATAATTTAATATTTAGGATGTTTGTCTGTGTGCTTCATTTGTTATAATTGCAACACATAAACATACTAAAAATTATTTTCACACAAATTTAAGATGATATTCTTTAGTTTCGAAAGACGAAAGTTAAATTCGGAGATAAACACATTGAACAGTATCATATATACTTTCTGCCTGTATGACGTTATTGTCAAAATTTATATAAATCAAATGTGTGCTATTACATAAGCTATTCAACATATCTAAGATTTTTAGTAGTATGACATGCATATTTTTCTTCAAAATCAAACTATTTGCAACAGAAAAAATGACCTTCTACCATACAAGTTTGTTGTTAAGTTCATTTCTTACGTAGATGGTCTACTTCGTTTCGGAGACGAAGCAAGGGGTCAAATATTGGATCTATTCTTACTTTTATATTTTTTGTCAATTGAATCATTTTCATTTGAGGCCATAAGCATAATTTTGGCAAGCTAGTTTTTACAGTCTCTGCTTTCGTCAATTTTGGAACTACTGGTAGTATTTGACGGAAATCACTTCCTAAACCATTACTTTTCCACCAAATATTCATTGATATCTAATATATCTCTAAAACTCCGAGCAATTATTTCTATCATTTGGCGCTTAGCCATAAGCGCTTAATTCCATATTATAAATTTTACTTTTCTTATAAATCTGTTTTGATATATTTGTGATGGTTATTTCAATTGTTTGAAGAGGTATATCAAATCTAAAGTGAGTTGTACGATCTCAAAATAAAATTGTTGGTGGTACACCACTTGTTATTATTGCTAACAATATCATGCCTCTTGATCTGACATTTGGAAGTACTGCATAACATAATAATATTATTTCAATTTCGCCGGAGGAATTTACACAGGATAATCCCGTTATACCATAGTCGTCTCTTTATAATATGGTCTTGAAAGCTTATTCCTATTTAGAATTTAGCTTTGATTGCGCTTCCTCAAACACTTGTATGACCTTTTGATTCTTAATACTATACTAACCCTTTTTTACTTTGTGTTCTAATTTTTTTAATCGTTAACGCTCTTTATATGGAATAAATTTAAACATAAGATTTTATTTTAACTTGAAAAATAATTTTACTCATACGATGAATTTAAAAAATAATTAAATTGGATTATCTTGCTAAATAATTAATTGAAAGATTTAATTATTTGATCTTAACAAAAAATAATTTATTTTATATTGATTCAGATTCTTA
This sequence comes from Nicotiana glauca, assembly GCA_026770625.1. Lineage (NCBI taxonomy): Eukaryota > Viridiplantae > Streptophyta > Magnoliopsida > Solanales > Solanaceae > Nicotiana > Nicotiana glauca. Next base: position 7,004 of record MU671130.1, on the reverse strand, counting down.
ATATTAGTTCATCTCTTGTTTTGTATATTTAATTCTAATATAATTTTATCCACCGAATTTTTAATTTCTAAAGAGTAAAAAGATTGATCTAACATGCCACCTTTAGATGTTTATTGTCACGACCCAAAATCCACTAAGGATTGTGGTGGCGCCGGACACCTCTGTCAGGCAAGCCAACTAGAATACTTAATCAAATCCTCGTTATAACAATTTTGAAAAATATTTCTTTTATACAATTTAAACAAGATTCGGTATATTCCTCCGAATAAATAATAAAATATTTAAATAACTTTTAAGATTTTCAAAATCATCCAAATATATCCCCAGAACCCGGTGTCACAAGTGCACGAGCAACTATCGATAAGGAAAATAAAATACAACCTCTGTCCGAAATACAGTGGACAGGGAATAAATAGTAAAAATGCTGAAGGAAACTATACTAGCTGCGGGTCGTCTCGAACATTGCAGTTCACCTAGTCCCAGAGTCATCCATGCTGCTACACCCAGTAGGCTGCTAGAGGTATATATACCTGTGCAACAAAAATGCACAGAAGTGTAGTATGAGTACGTAATCAACGTGTACTCAGTGAGTGTCCCGCCTAATCCCGAAGGAGTAGAGACGAGATGGCCAACTTCGACACTCACTAGAGGTTAATAACAATATTCTAGATACGCGAGGAAAAATCATGATTTTATATAGTAATTCAAATTCACAAAGCCAGAAAACAGGTAAACACCTTCAACAATTAAGCAAGGGCATTCAAGGTTTATTCTTTATTATCTTATCAATATATATCAAGCCACGAAGGGCCAAATCCACATTTACAATACTCAAGCGACAAATAACATGCGCAAATCACACCGAGGCGACGGCCCAATCTAACAGGAATGTAAATTGTGCACTGTCGAGGGTCGAGCGGCCTGAACCAATAGATGCATCTATTTAAATCTGCCGAGGCATTCGGCCCGTTCCATAAATAAATACATATCCTGCTCGCGAATCACGCATGCGACGCAGGTACACATAAAAATACATGCTCAAATAGCCAATTAAGAATTTATCGGGAAACATTATTGTCACGACCCAAATCCCGAACCCAATCGTGATGGCGCCTCTCGTGAAGACAAAGCCAGCCAACAAATTAACAATACTTTTTTTTAATAATTTCTTATCAAGAATGAGTCGAAAATAATAGATAACATTATCATAAATGCGGAACAAAATGATATAACAGGGAACCATCCCAGCTCAGCCCAAAATTGGGGTATCACAAGTCACGAGCGTCTAAAGAAGACACGGCTAATAATATACGACAATAAATTCTGAAATTTTAAAGACAACGTCCGGTGCCGCGAATGATGGCGGTCACCTTGCTCAGCTGCAATAGTAGTACCTTCAATCAGCTAATAACCCGCTACCGGGTGAACAATACCTGCAACTGCACGCGAGGTGCAGGGAGTAAAGTGAGTACTCCAACTCAGTGAGTAATAAAAGTAAATAATAACTGAGCGGTAAGAAATCACGTATAACAGATCATCATGCTGTATAGAAGCAGTGAAAAGCCCTTAAATTGAGAAAATCAGTGAAAACTGTGAAACCTTTCAAAGTATCTTGGCTCAGTTTTAAACCTCTTTTGAAGATGATCCTTTCAATAGTTGCGAAAATAATTTTCAACAATTAGTGACACTATGCACAGAGACCCGCCCCTCGGGCAATATTCTTATTCCCGGTCAGCCACTGTTACCTGACCAAACGCATCATACAGTGTCATTGTTACCACTGTCTAAGATTTATCCTCTTTAAGAGTGATCAGACAATACCAGAACAACAAACAGATATCTCAAGAAATAACACAAACAACGAATAGTGAACAAATGCATGAATGCTATGCAATGCAAATAACGGTACATTCCAGTACCCGTTGCGGCGTGCAGCCCGCTCCATTTATTTATCGTCGATGGCGCTCACCGGGGGTATGTACAGACTTTGGAGGGGCTCCTACAGCCCAAGCGCAATATCAGCCATATCTTGGCATCAAACAGGCTCTCGGCCTCAATATCAATTTATCATCGCTGCGGCGTGCAGCCCAATCCACATCATAGGGAGATATATCCTCACTATTGGGTACTCAACTCATCTCAGTCAAATAAAAGTGCAGCCACTCCAGCATTAAGTACTGTAGGGATCTCAACCCTCATATTCATTTTAGTTATGATTTCATGTTACAAATACAGTTCTTATCATATTTTTAACAGTTGAAAACATGACTGAGAGTATGACTTATGCAAACAAGTGAGGAAAAACAAATGAAGATCCGCTAAGAATTCTACAGGTCGGCACAAGGCCCCAAACGTGGCAATAAACCCAATTCACATTAATAAAGTATGCGTCTCAATCGCCAATATAGTAGAAAATATCGCTTGGGATGGACCAAGTCAAGATCCCCAATAGCAAACGACCCTGCACTCGTCATGGAATGTGTGTCACGCCTCAATACAGCGTTACGATGTAAAATCCGGGGTTTCAAACCCTTAGGATATCATTTACAAATATTACTCACCTCGAACCGGCAAAAACCCTAGCTCGCGATGCCTTTGCCCCTCGAATCGGCCTCCACGCGCGTCGAACCTAACCAAAATCAGAGCGAATACGTCACAATAGGCTAAGGTAATATAACCCAATCGAAAAGACTCGAAAAATATAAAAAATCACAAAGTTGGCAAAACCCGAGCCCCGGGCCCGCTTCTCGAAATCCAAAAAATTTTACATCAATACGATCCTTATCTCGCCACGAGTCTATAAATGTCAAATTCACAAGAATCGGAGTCCATTTGACCCCTCAAATCACAAGTTTAAACTCTCTTAAGTTTCAAGCCCTAACCTCCATTTTTAACCTTTAATTCCTTGGGTTTTCAGTGTTAATCCATGTTTATACACCATAATATCATAATCTAGGTTCAAGAATCCATACCTGATGATAGCACTTGAAACCCTCTTCAAAAATCGCCCAAAATCCTCTTAGTCCGAAGTCCAAAATGTTTGTTCTTTCAAAATTCGCGAAGAAGACTTAATTTAATATTTGCCCAGGCCTTTTCGCTTCTGCAGCCCAAAAATGCCACTTCTACGGTTACCGCTTCTGCGGTTCTTCCACCGTTTCTGCGATTTTTCATCAAGTTACCCCGGACCGCTTCTGCGGTCCAAAGCCGCACCTGCAATGACCGCTTTTGCGGAATCCCTTCCGCTTCTGCGGAATTGCCAAGCCCCTCTAAAACCGCTTCCGCGATCTACCCCACCGCATCTGCGGAACCACTTCTGCGGTCCCTTTTCCGCAGATGCGGAAATGACAGAACCAACAAATCCCAAAATATGCAACAAACTCCAAACTCTCCGTTTAACCACTCAAACTCACCCCGAGGCCCCCGGGACCTCAACCAAAAGCACAGATATGATCTATTACCATATTCAAACTTGCTCGAACCATCAAAACATTACCGTTAGCATCAAAATCATCAAATTTCACCAAATCAAAGTCTAAGTTTATCAAATTCTTCTGAAACTCACATCTCCGATTCAACTAAAATTTTGTACACATCACAAATCACCTAATGAAGCTACTGCAACTCTCGGAATTCCATTCTAACCCTCGGATCAAAATCTCACCTATCAACCGGAATTCGCCAAAATACTAACTTCGCCAATTCAAGCCTAATTCTACATCGGACCTCCAAAATCAATTCCGATTGCGCTCCTAAGTCACAAATCACCTCCCGAAGCTAACTGGATCGCCAGAAATCACATCCAAGCCCTCTAACTCATAAGTCAACGTCCGATTAACTTTTCCAGCTTAGGCCTTCCTTAAAGAGACTAAGTGCCTCATTACCTACCAAATCCAATCCGAGTCAACTCAAACTCACCCAACACATATAATAAATCATGAAGAAGCAATAAACAGGGAAAACGGGACGGAAACACATGAGACGACGGGTCAGGTCGTCACATCCCCCCCAACTTAAACCAACGCTCGTCCTCGAGCGTACCCAGAGTTGTCCTAGAAGCCAACCAATAGCTAAATAACCTTACCAAGTATATACCTGCGGTGATCCTACGTCACCCTAGCTCGCATAGGTCCGATAATACAACAAAGCTAAAATCTCACAACCCACCTAGTCCATGACCCGTAAAACCACATCGCACTTTTTGAAATTGTACGCAAGACCAGAACCTCACATCTATACTCAGGATAAGTCCGAACCAGCTGTAATAACCAATACCTACAACCTCCGATACAATTCTATGATATACCATATAGCTCAAACACATGCAGCGATAACTCCCATTCACGGCGGCTGTCCACAACGACCATATACCGATAAAAGCCTCTTATTAGCTAAACCCTTATTCCAACACTTCCATATCCTACCAATGATAATGAAACACACAGCGAACCGTAACCATTTCTCAGATCAACTACTCATGAAAACACTTCACTTTTGACTAATACCACAGCAGATTTTCGAACCGGACCTCGATATTATTCTTCCAACAAGCTGTAATCAAATCTGTTCGTATTCATTAATGACTCCCAAGATCACCTCGAATCCAACACACCACTCTGGTGATATGACACCTCATCAAAGTCCTAAGCCACAACTTGCATAATCCACACACCAATGAAGGGCGGTCTGAACATACTCAAATTATGACAAATGACTCAAATAAAATAGCTGTACCCCAAGCTCAACAGTACCATTACAACACAAAGCTGAGACCCCGTCTCACATCATAGAAATAGATTACCTAAATCCTCTTCGAAAGGTCATAACTTCATGTGGCCTCACCACAATGCGCGATCCTATCCAAACACTGTTGTAAGCATGTGATTTTTGCCCTACATGAAGATAACTCCTAAAAAATATATTAAAATAATTTTAATTGATTTTTAGGTATTTTTTTTCTTTATTTAGTTGCATGGCATGCATTTTTAACATTTTAAAAATCATAGAAAAATCATAAAAAGTAAACCACCTTAGGTTTAATTTGTATTTAGAAATTAACTATATTGAGCTAATTGTGCTATTAATCAAAAATAAAAAAATGATTATTTTTACATAGTTAGATAATTAGTTTAATTTTACAATTTGAATTAATTTAGGAATTTAGTTTAGGTTTTTTAATTAATTAAAGAAAGAAAAGAACAACAAAAAGAAGAGGGAAATGAAAAAACTTGGTCTTAAATTCAAATTGGCCAAGCATTTGAAAATCCCAAAATATTTCCCCCCCAAAACCTTCCCCAAAATATTTTCCCCCCAAAACCTTCCCCAAAATATTTTTCCCCCAAAACTACTCCTCACTCCATCATTATAAATACACACACAATACATAATACATAAAAAAAAAGATTGAAAAAAGGAAAAACAAACGCCTAAAAAAAATTTCAAAAAGAGAGCCGCCACTGAAACGGATGAACCATCCCCATTTTTTAACTTAGCCCCCCCTTGTTCATGCTTCTTCTCCAAACAGAAGCTCCAAGGGATCATCCTCCTCCTCTTTCCTAAGAGCGCTACTCTTATCTCCTCCACGAATTCGAAAAATGTTGAAGCTCTCTTTCTCTCAAAGTTCAAGAACAGTTGAAGTGAAACTCCTCAACATTGTTTGATTGGAAACTTTTGTGGTTGCACTGCTGAATCTGCTAATCCCTGTTTCTGTGCTTATACTTGGCGGTCCTAAGTTGTTTTCCGCTATAACCAGGTATTGGATCATGAATTCGAGTCTTTCATTTGTGAAATGTTGGCCTTCTATGCTTGATAATAAAATCCTAGATCTTTGTTTGGTATGTGAGTTTTGATTTCATTCATGATTTTATTTTGCTTCATTTGAATCTGACCATGCTGCAACATTGTATATAACAAATAGAATAATAGGATTGAATCTGGAGTAGTGTACTATGTGTTCACTTAAATCTATAAAGGCATAAACACATTTAGCTATAAGATTTCTTGTTGTTAGTAATGTAAATTTCGGAACTGACTTAGACATTGCATCCTGTTGAAGTTGGGTTCATACTAAATGTTGAGATTGGAGGATGAACGAAGATTTCGGATTTGTGACAACAAAAACGTAAGGGGTGTAAAGCATTAATTGAGATAGTATTGTGTAATTTCAGAAATGGGTGCTACTTCACATATTTTTTTGTTGTTGAAAGGTCTGAGTGAATATCCTTTTAATAAATCAATATCATGAAATTTGGTAATCATGTATTCATATGCAATAACTCGTAGTCAATTTTTTTTTATGTACGTGATTTAGCTAGGGCAACTCTGAGCCTACAGATGGCCAATTATTTACTCTCTTGAAATCTTGATTGGGTTTGACTTTATTTTTGTATCAAGCTCAACTAATTGACATAAGTTTTAGACCATTATAGAACATGCCCAGTCCAGTTGCTAATTCAGCGTTCAGTTGGGTGTGAGGTGCAAGGCCCATAATAATACATTCATAAGCTAGCCTATCTTTTCCTATAATTTGTTTACTCCATAAGATTATCCACATCTCGTGACCTTGCAATAATCTCAAAGTAGTTTAGAAAATAATTTATGAACATCCGTAGTTTGCTTTAGTTGAGTACCATCCTTTAAAAAATAAAATCGAGGTGCACCTCACCAAACAAAAAATACAAATTGTGGGGCCCTCGATAAATTGATTATTAAAAATAGTTAGAATTTGAAGGGGCAATTTTAGCAAATTTCAATGGACGTTCCCAAATATCATCACGCTAGAACCGTTAAGCGCGATTTTAATTAAAATTACTTCCTTAAATTCGGGTGTGCATTGATTGCAACCCAAATCCAAATCTCAACAAAGTTGAAGTGCGTTAACGAAAATGGGTGTCTTGATGGCAACGTGGTCGGAAACGTGCTTTCACGATGTTGCAAGTCTTTTCAAATAAATAATAATAAATAAAAGCACATAAGTTAGCATGTAATAAAATCAAATAAAATCAAAA